>CAXITT010000539.1:62712-109253 GCA_964033795.1 Lymnaea stagnalis | reverse complement strand
TCTGCAATGAAATGATAAAAAACCTTGGCCCAATAGCAAGGACAACGCTATTGGAAATTATCAACAGAACATGGGTAACGGGAATCCTACCCAGAGCTTGGCTGAGCGCTACCATCGTCCCTATTCCCAAAGAAGGGAAGAAACTCGATAAACCTGACGGCTATCGTCCGATCTCCCTGACATCGATGTTAGGGAAGGTAGCCGAGAGAATGGTCAACCAGAGACTCTACTGGCACTTGGAGAGCACTAAGAGTCTCAGCCCAATACAGGCGGGCTTCCGCAAGGGAATGCAGCCTGTGGACCAAGTGCTCCGTCTTCTCCAGTCCATAACAGATGGGCTCCAGAAAAAATCCCATTCGGGCAGTATTTTTTTACCTCAAACAAGCCTATGACCGAGTTTGGAGGTCCGGTCTATTGTTGAAATTGAAGAAGTTGGGAGTAACCGCGAATATGTACAGGTGGATCTCCGGTTTCCTCACAAACCGGACGATAAACACGAAATTCGGCGGCGAAACCTCCAGGAAGATGACACTTGAGGAGGGACTCCCGCAAGGGTCCGCCCTCAGTTGCACCCTCTTCCTTGCATACATCATTGACCTGCCACAGGTGCTAACGACTAGCTCTGCCATGTATGTGGACGATTTGGTAATCTGGAGCACCGGTAAAGATGTCCACTGCCTGCAAACGCTACTACAGCAGGACCTATCTGCTATCAACAGGTACATGCGGCGGTGGCATCAGGAAATTAACACCGAGAAGACGGTCTATTCGCTGTTCACAAATGGGCGGACCATTCTCAAACAGGAGATCGAGCTCAAGGTGGGCGATGTAGCGCTCAAGTGGGACAAACAACCGGTCTACCTGGGAGTTAAGTTGGATCAAAAGGTACAAATGCACAATTTTGTACAGGACCTCTGCTCCCAGGCGACCGCCAAGCTCAACCTGGTGAAAAAATTGGCTTGCACGAGTTGGGGCGCGAGCGCAAGTACGCTTAGAGCTCTCTTTCTAAGCAGTGTAAGGTCGGTGATGGATTACAGCATGCCGGTCCAATCCTTTGCAAGCAAGACCGCACTGGAAAAACTGGGCCGAATCCAGAATCAGGCTCTGAGATTCATCGGTGGTGCATACAGGACTACTCCCACAGCTGCTGTAGAAGTCTTGGCCAATGTAGAACCGCTTCAAATTAGGAGGGAAAAGTCCATTTTAAATAACGTAGAGAGGTACCGACGGCTTGGTGAAGACGAACCAGCCTTTCAAATGCAAAATAACTGGGTGGGCGGCAGGAGACTAAAGAGGACCTCTTTCATGCACCAGGTCGTGGAGCTGGAAAGGACAGTCCCCCTGCCCCCAAATAGAGAACGTCTGACCCAAATCCCAGTCAATCCGCCTTATGCGGAACCCTCACGACCCTCCATACATTTGGCCTTGACAGATGCAGCAGTGACGAAACGCAGCCCTGAACATGTACAGAGAGTGGCTGCCCTTGAGACCATGGATGTGTTCACGCACATACCTGTGAAAGTGTTCACGGACCGATCTTAGAAAAGAACTGCTGGGTACGGTGCGCTTATTCAGTACCCCGTAGGTGGACCGCCTAATGAAAAACTCTCGGGGCCTTGTGGGACTACAGCGTCAAACTTTGACGCGGAGCTTATAGCTATACACATGGCCCTGGAGAGAGTCCATATTACTTTGGAAGGGACGGAACATGCGGGGCTTGATATTGTTGTCTTCTCAGACTCAAGATCTGCTTTTGAGATGTTGGAGAAAAGACAGGGTACCACTCGTTTGGTCGATGTCATTCACAACGACATATGCAGACTTGGTGAAATAGGGTGCAAGGTCGATATACAATGGATACCAGGGCACGTCAACATCAGTGGCAATGAGATAGCTGACACTCTGGCGAAAACCGGGGCTGCCCAGCCTCAGCCAGAAGTACCAACGACTTTCTTGGGAGTCAAGAACTGGCTGGCGGACCACTTCAGGCAGAAGTGGTACAGGCAATGGGCTGACAACACGACCGCCAGAGGCGTCTATTCAAATTTGTCCACTCCTAGCAAACAAGACCCTTGGTGGGAGTTAGGTCGTAGATCACAGAGTCTAGTGACGCAGATGCGCACCGAGCACTGCCCCTTGCGCATATATTTCTGGAGGTTAGATAACAACAGAGATCCTACCTGCCGGCATTGCAGCCTGGCCCCAGAGACCTTAGAACATCTGTTGACTGAATGTCCCACACTAGATCTCCCGGGGGAGGCCAGGACGGTTGGAGGATCCTTTGTGAGGGAAATGTTGTATCGCTCAGCTCAACCGATGGAGTTGATAGCCAATTTACTAGCCGGGGTCATAAGAGAGTAATCTCAGACCTTCACCAGAATATAGTTAGCTTCATAGAGCGCCTTACCACACTTGCGCCAGTGGCGTAGCTTGGGTTGGCGTCACCCGGTGCGGTCCGCAACCCCCGCACCCCCCCCCCTTGCTACGACACTGCTTATACTACATTCTTTGTGTGATGAATTTTAAGAAATTTTAAGACAATTATTTTCTACTTTTTTAAATGCACTCATCTTCCAAGAAAGTCTTTTTTTTTTAAACCAATTTAAAAATCTTGTTATTTAATTGTTGCGAATATGGACGAGTCTTCATACAATTGAAATATTTCTGTTTGCACAAATTCTCCATCCATCATTGTCTATCACATTACTTTTTCCTGAGCATCAAATAGCTACAGAATCAGATGTAGAGTCCGTTTTTTAGAAATAATAAAATAAGTAAATAAGAAGAAGGCTGTTTGATGGAGAGTAAACTGGTCAGGTTACAAATAGAGACCGACCGAAACGGATTTTCTGATTTCGGCCGAAACCAAAACTATGCCGAAAGTTAAAAATGACTTTCGGTCGAAACAGAATTCGGATCGAAAACTTAACGAAACTTTCGGTCTGGAACCGAAGCCGAAACTAAAATATTTAGATATTTTGAATTGAAGACCTTAGTGCTAAAAGTACTTAAGTCACAAAATAACCATTTATTTGTTCATGCATGCAATCTGCATACATCGAAAATGATTGGGGGGGGGGGGGGGGGGCGTATCAACATTTACAATTTTTTTTAAAAAATGAGTTCATCGTGAATATTAATAAGTAAACATCTAATGCAGGGGTCTAAAACTCGTGGCCTGAGGGCTATTTGCGGCCTGCAAGACGATATTTTGCGGCCCGCTACATGACAGAAAAGTTTAGTGTTAATGTGGCCGGCGCGTTTTCCCCATTCTCATATCTATCACGTGACCCTCGGCGACGGTTTCAGTCGAATCTCAAAGACTTTGTATTATGTTTGTTTTTTAATTTTTATGTTAATTATGTATGATGGTAAGAATCGTTTTAAAGTCGGAATTTAATTTTTTATTTTATTGCATTTTATGAGACAAACATAGCCTACGTGCGTTTTTGAGAAAAGTTTTAAAAAGTCAGTTAGTGGGTAATGCACAACCATAGTTGTGTAAATCGTAACAATTGACACGGAAGCAAAGAATCCCTATTAAAATTGCCGCTAATGTTTAGGAGTGAGGGAAAGTCCGAGGCTGTCAGCTTGGTCACTTTCAAAATGGGGTTATTCAAAAAGGCCTTTTCTGTGATAAAAATAAAAATTCATTCTCCCTACAATAGCTTCTTCCTTCGTATCAATAATTCATAAATATAGCCTGCTCCTGCCTACTGTTACGCACTGCTGTCCTTCGGGAGAAATTAATCTCCTATTTTAAGTTTATGGCTCGTTCTAAACAGTGCATAACAAAAGACGATACAATATGAGAAATACAATAGCAAAAATACGACACTCAAAACAGTGCTAATTACAATTAATAAGATTTATTAGATTTCTATGGATTATAAAATAAAAAAAAAATTATAAAAAAAATCATCAACTTACAGAGAATTGAGTTTCTTGTACCGGTACAGTTAATACAATGTGCCAAAAATAAGGTACAATGATCAATACGAATTAACACATATAAATAAAACACTCTTGTCTCGTGAAGAAAAAATATCTCGCGATTCCCAAAAATAATGCTCTCTCTCCCTCTCTCTCTCTCTCTCTCTCTCTCTCTCTCTCTCTCTCTCTCTCTGATTTTTTTGTCGGTCCTACCGATATTTGCAGGCGTATTACGCATGGTACTAGTGACTCGAACATTCCACAATTTACTATACTATTCTACAGTATTCGAGTCAACAAAAACAGGCGATAGCTTGGTTTTTGGTACACAAGAATAAGCTACGCCCAATACTAAACGCAGCCAAATTGGGTCAGACAGAGAGTTCACGGCACTGGGCAATGTGACGTAAACACGTCGTCTACATAACAACACGTTTTTAAAGAATTCATGGAGAAGGATGGATTTGTTTTTCTTGTGCTAAGTGATCTCAAATGGCTCATGGACTTGGCTTTTCTTGTTGACATATCACAAGAGCTGAATTTACTCAACAAGAAGTTACAAGACCAAGGGTAGCTTGTCAGTTTTGCCTTTGGCAATGTCAGGGCGCTCTGCACAAAATTTGTGTTATGATTCTTAGCAAAACCTCTGCCATATCCCAAAATTCAAAGTACTCTTGGACTCGGGCACACCATTCAGTACTAACTTAGTAGTAAGTATACTGAAGCCATTGAAAAGAAACAGGAAGAATTTGATCAATTTTTTTAGACTTCAAAGCATGCACAGCCACTTTTCAGCTTTTTGCGTTGCTGACCCTTTCTCCTTTAATGTGGAAGATGACCCCCCCCCCCCCCTCTTCCTTTTTTGAGCTTCAAATGGATCAATTTTTTTAGACTTCAAAGCATGCACCGCCACTTTTCAGTTTTTTGCGTTCCTGACCCTTTCTCCTTTAATGGGGAAAATTACCCCCCCCCCCCTCTTCCTTTTTTGAGCTTCAAATGGAGCTGGTTGATCGTCAGTGCAATTTTAAGTTCAGGGAGCTGAATGGAAAAACAGACAAACATGGACAATTGATGGGAGCATTGCCCTCCAGCTTCCCTGAGACTCCGAGGTTGTTTAAGCGGATCATATGACTTTTTGGGGGTAACCTGTGTGAAAAGCTCTTTTCCACTATGAACTTTAACAAGTCAAAATTCAGGGCCAAACTTACTAATGAGCATCTTCAAGCTAAACTGAGGGTCTCAGTTGTTTTCTCACTCAAGCCAACTGTTGTTCAGCTGTGTAAGAAGAAGCGCTGCCAGGTCTCTGGCAACAATGAGTAGGAGCAAGAAAGTGAAGCCTAGTTCTTAAGAACCCTTAATATTTTTATTTTTTTATTTATAAAGGTTAAGCAGATTGTAACCGTTGTACTTTAATCATTTTTTAATAGCTTTTTTTGTGTGGAAAACTTTATTGGCACAGTCTTTATCAGACTCTACCTCCAGCGGCCCCGGATGATTTGAGTTTGAGACCGCTGATCTAATGAATACTTTGGCTTTTACCATTTTAATATTAAAGTAATTTAAATTTCTTTAAAATTTCTTTATAAAGTAGAATGTCAAGAGAAAATTTGGAGAAAAAAAAAAGGGGGGGGGGTGGGATTCATGCAAAATAAACCCTTGAGTGCCCTTTGCGTTTATAAAAAATTGCAACCTATAACAGATACGTACAATAACTATTGTGGCTCTAATAGAGCCAGTTGTCTCCAGGGGTTGCAATCCGGGATCCCGAATCTCGAAAATACCGAAATACCGGATCGTAACGAATGCCAAAAAAAAAAAAACGAGATTGGATTTATGAAAACAGGGATTTTCGAAATTCCCGGGATTTCCTTTTCAAAAACTATTTATCGTTTTTCTTAGTTTCCATGTCGCAGTCAAAGCAAGACATAGCAATAATGTATGTGATGTGCGAAGTGTCAACCCCTCATGCCACATGGCCTAAGTTCAAAGAGAGCCAACCGACGGATTAGATCTGTGAACTGTTCATTTGTAATGAATCATTGCCATTAGTTTTGTTTTTACATCATGCGTGTGTAGTGTGTAGTGTGTAGTGTGTATTGTGTAGTGTGTAGTGTGTAGTGTGTAAATGCAGACGAATCGCGACGTGAAGAATTGGTAAGTAAAAGTCATCAAAAGCTTGGTCAGACAGCGGATTCCTCGTTGGAGATATCTATTAACAAAGAAATGGAATATCTTGGATCTGAGCATGGCTAACTTGAAGATACACTGCCGCTTAAGAGAAAATTAGAAATTGAAATAGAAAAGAAATGTCAGGCTCAGGATAATACTTTCAGACCAACGGATGGAGACTTTGATACATTGGTAAAAAGAAAGATGGTTTTATTTGAAAATGGCGGTTCAAGAGGAAAATAACTAGAAATTGCGTATGATAGCCTCCGACCAGTGTGGAGTCAGAGCGGGTGTTCTCGTCATCAGGTTACTTTTGTAAACACATTTGCGGTCAAAGTTGAATCACCAAACATTAGACACGTTGTCATTTTTACGATCTCATTATTTTGACCAAAGATTAAAACAACACAATTTATTTGACATATTTGATTAATAAAACTATTTAAATTTTAAAAATTAAGATTATTATTTTTATTCTTTTGATTAAAGTCTGAAGTTTAATATTTGTGTTATTGTTAAAAGCTTATTAAAAGTCAAATGTGATATTTTTTCTGAAAGTTTTTATTTTATTGATAAATCCTCACCTCTGATCTCGAATCTTCACTACAAATTCTCTAAATATCGAAAATATCAGGATTCCGGTATTTGTAAACTTCAATATTGAAAATACCAGTTTTGGCCGAAGGGACTGGTTTTGCGTCCCCTAGTTGTCACCTAAATATAAGTTATTAAGGTTATGAAAATATATGTTTCGCGGTTATCGTCATACTAATGCTTTGTGTTTTCATAAATAGCTGGCAAGATAGCACTGTACATGTATAAATAGCCTAGTACCAACACACGTTGATATTTCGTTCGGCGACCAACCTGCCTCACCCTATGGGTTGGGGGGTTGGAGGGGGGGGGGATTTTAACCGGGTCTCTTTAAAATTGCTGTTTTGACTGGTCTCGACGGAGAATCGCCTAAGTCATCTAAATTGGTCACCAAAATCAGAAAAGTAAACAGGTCTATAGTAGGCCTACTACATACTGATAATACGAACCCTTGATACGAGCACATGCGTGGTATGTCGTCAATAACAATGTTTATGGGTGTGTGATAATGACGTGGATTCAGGTATATCCCGGGTGATTATATTTTTTTAAATTTAAAAACTAGTAAATTGTCATTTTTAAAACAGTTTCCTGGCGAATAGTAACTGGTGCCTTATCCGATTACACTTGCATTTCATTATAAAAGCATGACTTTTAAAGTAAGGATAGGTGTTAATTATAAATTGTATGATGATATTAGGCTTTAAACAAATATTTTTATTGGCATAACTATAAATGTACTCGATTCCATGAATGTTGAGTTATATAAAATGGAGGAAAAAAAATTGAGAGAGAATTTTATTTTTAATCAAGAATTTAACGGGTGCATACAAATAGTGCAAAGTTGATTAATTATTATATTGAAAAGGTTTGTGTTTTCTTTCAACGTGCTAAGTTAGTAACAAATTTTCCTGAAAAACAGAGATTTAACAAAATATTTGACCAATATTTATAAAATGCCCACCAGCTGTTATCTTTATAATATTAGAATAATAAACAAACTGACCCATTTGTTTGCAAGGATTTTTTATAAAAATTGTTTGTTCAAGATGAGAATCTATCAGAAAGCTAAAATAAAGAAGATGACCTAGTTTTCGATTATCATGCCAATTCCATTGAGGGGGGGGGGGGGGGGGGATTTGTTTTAAAGTATATCTAAGTGGCAATATTAAATTGATCTGAAAAAAAGTTATAGTACTTTAAAATGAAAAATATATAAAAGATTATCAACTGAATATTGGGAAATGTGTACTATTTTGTAAACAACTCATGTCTTATTTATATAATAATATGGTTTTCATACAATTTATAAAATTGACCAGTTTATATAACCCATAAAAATAGTTCTTTCTACTTTCTAGGTCTTTCTACTTAACAGTTTTTTTTCTCTCTCTTCTTTTTGACTCTGGTCAAACTTGGACATATTTAGCAAAGGTCATTATTTCACGTAAGTTCATTATTATCAGTACTTTTTTTTCATGTGTTCAGCATATAAAATGATGTTAGCAATGCTTTTTTGTGATGGAAACTTTTTTTTAATAAGTTCATTTGCTAACTATGTAGATAACCCCCAAAGAGGTTTCATTTTTTTAAAAAATGAAAGCAACATACTATTGAGTAAATATTTTTTTTAAATATTTGCATAACCCAACTACGTCAAGCAGACTTCGACTTTTCGGTTTTCCCCTCCCCTCCCCTCCCCCCACCCCTTGCATTGAAAGATGATTAATAAGGAAATATCCACATCACATCTTAAAGCCCTAAAATAACCGAGGCCCACTGCAGTTGTAGGGATAGCTGAGCTCAAACGATATTTCTAAGGTTAAGTGACACCTACATTTTTAAAACTAGCATTTATGCCGTTGCTCTCCAAGTGTAGAATGTTGCAATATTTAAAAAAAAATTAAAGTGTTTGCTAAAATCTATTCTTTTATTTTTAATTTATCAAAAATTTACTGGGGACTATAAAGATTTAATAGACAATATTACGCTAGGGAAAATGCATACCCTCAAGGAAGCCACCATTGGAATGTATTTAGTTCATGTTGGGCTGAAGCAAGAGATGTGCTTAATT
This sequence comes from Lymnaea stagnalis, assembly GCA_964033795.1. Taxonomy (NCBI): domain Eukaryota; kingdom Metazoa; phylum Mollusca; class Gastropoda; family Lymnaeidae; genus Lymnaea; species Lymnaea stagnalis. Next base: position 100,483 of record CAXITT010000539.1, on the reverse strand, counting down.
AGGGCTAATTTTAGCGCTTCGCACAGGAAAGTCTCAAATTCCCCCTCAAAAATGCGCCTAAAGGAAACATCAAATTCAAGTATGCGCCAAAGGGCAACCCTGCATTTTGAAAATGTGCAACTTTCTTCAGCACCCTCAAATTCTACCCCCATTCCCCCATGCTGATCAATGTTACAGTATAGGTTTGAACATAAGCTTGTGCCAAATGATTACCCTGGGGCACGCCACAACCTGAGTGAATTCAATTTCTGTATGGCACTGAATGTCATAATGTGTCCCTTTGACAATTGAAAAACTCCTTCCCCAGTTGCTATAGTCTAAGAGAAACACTGAATTCAGGTATGCTCCAAAATGCACCTTTTGATTTTGACATAATCCAAAATATTTACCTTTGCATATGACAACATTGATGAGCATAATAATAATAAATCAAAATGAACATCACAAATGAAGGAATTGAATAAACCTAGGGTTCCAAATTTTATTTTTGAAAGAAAATTAAAACAAAAATAATTATATAAATATTACCATTCAATTAGCTTTTCTTCCACAAAACTGTTTACAATTTGCCTAGGCCTAATTGAAGTTTAATTTTTTTGAAATATAGTCTAGGACAAGTAGATCATCATGCAGCTGTGGGTAGTTTTCGCTGGTATTAGTCATATAACAAACGATGACAACAAGACGTCGAGCAATAATCTATGTCGGATTCTCGGCTCAGAGACAGACAGTCTGATTTCTTGTAGGTGACCGAAAAAATCGGTCACTTTTGGCAAGATGGCCGAAGTCTCAATCACTTTCGGCCAAAACCAAAATTAAACCATAAGTTAACTTTTCTGCTTCGGCCGAAACCGAAATTAAGCCGAAAGTCAACTTTTCAGATGGCAAATTTCGGCGCCGAAACCCAAGCCGAAATTCGGTCGGTCTCTAGTTTTAACTTCCAAATGCAGGTGACCCAGAAAAAAATATTTTAAAATCACGTGTTCAATGTAAGTTCTTTATCGGAGAGATTTAAACAGTTTTAAAGTTTTAATAACACATGAGGTCTTTTGAATGATCTAAAACTTTGCCAGATTTTTGGAGAGTAACTTTGAATAAGTTAAGCGAAAGCAATTTAAGCAATGGATGTGATTCGTTGACTAAACTAGATATATTCAAAGAATTATTTCTTCATGATGTAAAGCTTCCAGTAGAAGCTACTCAATTCATTAGCACCTATAAGTAATGCCGAAAATTTGGATAGCATTAAGAATAATTCTTACAATACTTATTACTGTAGCCGCTGGCGAGAGAGGCTTTAGAAAACTAAAGCTTTTAAAACCATATTTACGATCCTCCATGTCTCAAGACAGAATAAATTCTTTGGCAATTTTGTCTATAGACAAATGCAGGATCGGCTCAAGGCGGGTACACAGGGCTGCAAAATTTGTTGAAATAACAAAAAATTCTGAACTCTTCCCATAATATTCCAGAGAGCGACAATTGCCTAATTTCACCCAACCTAAAATGTCTAGCGCCGGCCGTGGGAAAAGTGATGTTGCAAAGAGGATAAATAGAGAAAGTGCAATCAAAAGATTTGATGATCTAAACTTTAGAAGAAAAAAAATCATCGGCAAGCTGATTGTTCATAATATCCAAATACAAATTAAGAAGAAAAAAAAATAACAATGGTTCATTGGTTGTTAAAAAAGAAAGCGCAAATTTTAAGCTTGCCCGGGGCGCCAACAACCGTGGGCCTGGCCATAATAAACAATTAATAGTCTACGGCTAAATTTGGTCAAATTGCCTTTTTACAATTTGGTTTGCCTTAGAGATATCATTTAATCATTATTATTTTTTTAAAAGACTAATAAATTTCTATAAAGCTTCTATTTCCTTTTTTAAAAATGTGTTATTTTATTAAAATTAAAAACAATTATCTCTGTAAGACTCGGGGGCACCTCTCGGACAGATGTACTGAACACCTTCGAAAAAAATGATTACTAAAAATCATCCCAACCCAATAAGTTTTTTAAATACAGATTAATTTGAAAATAGGTTGCAGTTGTGTCTCACAAAGTCTTGCTATGAAAACATGGTTGCTTATGAAACTGCCAAAATATGTATACCAAATTAGCTGCCAACATCTGCATCATTTGTTGAAATGTTATGTAGCTGTGGTGTAGCCAGAGTGTAGTCTAGTAACATTAAGGAACGAGTCCGATCCATGTAAATAGCAGTTACATTTCAAAATAAAAATTCAACAAATGAAATGAAAAGAAAAACACAGGTGCACACACACACATACATTTGCTACACAGCATTATCAGTCAGTCAGCGTGAGAAATAATAAATATTTATTGAAAATAACGCCCCTGATAGTAACTGATGTATCATTTTCATCTTGTGGAACTGATATACCAGACATGTCAACACCATCCTTATCTAACCATTCAGCACTTAAAATAGAAGCATTATCGGTGTGAGCAATATTAAGCATAAGCTCTCTCTTGCAGCTAATCGCTTTGGTCGAATCCTTTTTTGTTGAGGAGCAGGTGTGAATTTCTTATGCTCAAGGGGGCATTGTAGGAGATGTTGAACATGCATTTTCAACATGACGTGTGATGCAAAATATATATATATGTTACAGATTTTTGCAAATCCGTTCCAACAGCGATGTTATTATTGCTACTCACTTTACTTTCCATTAATTATTAAAATTTTGTATTTCTACTCTATCTAAATCATTTATCTTGACTGCACATGACACATGAACCTTTTCCTTGTTCCATAGGTGCAACACGATCGCAAACATACCGCCCTAGTTATTGTAGCCGAGTGGATGACGTAGCTTACAGTTTAAATGAAATCACAATAAAACAATCAGGTCTGAGAACTATAGCTTTTAATGTAAAAGGTACAATGCGTTGACAGAGCCGACAGGAAAATCTCTCACACCTGCCATCGACCCGACGCATCCGTTCCACACCACAATCTCAAAAATGTACACACCTCAAGTCCCAGTTCGCCTGTAGCAGGGATGGTTATTCCCGCGTCTAAATAACCTACATAAAATTTAAGGCCAGTACACGGCTGAGTGTTACGTTGAATGACCATGGATAATGGATGTGTACGTGCTTGGGGTTACCCATAGCAGTGACACTATGAGAGTGGATTCTCTTATATAGTGGCACATTGCCCCATCCACCCCAACTGTTTAAATCCCAGCGTCCCCGCTGGGCCTACTAATTTGTAATAAAAATTTAAAGAACGATCGAATATTTAAAAACAAATTAAAACACTTAGCATAAACAATAACTAGGACTAGTGTCTTTTTGTGCCACTGCCTTAATTCCGTTTCTCTTGATTTGCGATGCTAAGTGATCTGCGTGGTATAACTGGTGGAGGTACTACTGGTGGAGGTACTACTGGTGGAGGTACCACTGGTGGAGGTACTACTGGTGGAGGTACTATTGGTGGAGGTACCACTGGTGGAGGTACTACTGGTGGAGGTACCACTGGTGGAGGTACTACTGGTGGAGGTACCACTGGTGGAGGTACTACTTGCGTTGTGGTCACGTGTTTACCTCGTGAGGGTGATGAATGTTGGGGAGCAGCAATGACAGGTACACATGTGTCATGCCGTTGTGGTGAAACCTGTCTTGATGGGATAGCATCTAAACTGGACACGGTTGATTTTGAATCTAAACTTAATGTCCTGGTTTGTGAGGATGAGCTAAAATCGTCCAGGTGCCCTGTACTCATTGTACTGGAAGTTGGTGGTGGCGAAACCACGGTAGGGATTGAATCCTCTGTGATTTGATGGGCTTCTTCAATTGGATCACTTTCATTTTTTAATAAAATTTCAGATTTCTCAAAAACATTCAGAAGTTCTCCCTTAGAATTAAAAACGTGTGTCTTTGTTTTTAGTGTTACTGTGTGGGTCATGATAACGGTTCTTCTCTCAACATCTGGGCAAACTGCCAGTTGTTTTGGTGCAACACTAACAGAACCATCCTGTAAAACAATGTCAGAAAAATTAACTGTTGATCTCTTCCTAATATTTCGAAGGTCAATATGACCAGCTGTATTAGTCACACTTTCGGGTTGAAGTTTAAGAATCGTATTTGCGTCTGAGTTTGTGGATCGCACATTCTCAGATTTAGTTCCAACAACAGTAGGGCTAAACTGACCAGGCTCTCTTACATATGTTGACACATGCTGACCAGCAGTAGGCTGGTCGTGAGCAGCATCATGGACAAATGGCATCTTGGATTTCCTTTTTGACCGTCGCCTCTTGGGGTGTTGTGGTTGTCCATTTCTTTGAGAAATGTAATTTTTCTTGGCACAGCATACCTGCTCTGTGTGACCTCTACGACTACACCAACGACATAACACATCCGTGCGTGTAGGTTGTCGCTTGCGCTTATGTCGTTGCTGCGGTGTAGGTGCTGGTGTAGACTCGGTAAACGGGACGTCCCGGTCCCTTTCAGGCCTATACGATGGAGGGTGATACCTTTCTTCCCATGCTGCTACTTGATGGTCGATACGAGCCATAAGTTGTGTTGTCAGCTGGGTCAGGTAAGGTGACGGTGATGCTGAGAGCTGGGCGGTGGCGACATCAGAAATGTACTCACGCATCCACCGTTGTGCTTCCCTACGGACGTCATCAAATGAGCGGCTAGTGTGTAGCCTTGCGTAGGCCTTGACATCTCTGCGTAGTGTGGGTGGTTGGAGACCTTGGATGAATACGTCACGCAGTATGTCTTCTGGGAGAATGCCAGGTCGTGCAGAATTAGCTAACATGAAGATGTTGCGCAATTCTTTCGCATAGTCCTCGACAGTTTCCCCAAGGTATTGTTGTCTACGGTAGAATGCGGCCGCTAGAGTTGTGACGTCACGATGATCACCCCAGTTCTGCAAAATCAAGTGCAGTAGTTTATCTGGAGTGTCTATCGTAGCAACAGCTTGGTCCAAAATGTCCTGACGAGCACGTCCCTCCAGGGCACCTATTATCCAGATGACCGCTGAGGTTGCGGGCATCGGCTGAAGTTGCAGGAATAACCTTACTTCCTTCACAAACTGCTCTGCATTGCACTCGCCATTAAATTTAGACAGCTTGGGTGGACTGTTGGCTAGGTGAAACTGTTCTACTGCACTTTTCTCCATCGGTCGGTCTATGTGTGTTCTGTCTATGATTGTGTTACCTTTTCTTTAAAACTGTCCTCAAAGAATCCTGCCGACAACGCCAAAACTGTAGCCGAGTGGATGACGTAGCTTACAGTTTAAATGAAATCACAATAAAACAATCAGGTCTGAGAACTATAGCTTTTAATGTAAAAGGTACAATGCGTTGACAGAGCCGACAGGAAAATCTCTCACACCTGCCATCGACCCGACGCATCCGTTCCACACCACAATCTCAAAAATGTACACACCTCAAGTCCCAGTTTGCGCCCCCCCTCCCACACACACACACAGTCACAGGGAACCCGCGTCCGAGCTGACCATGGGTCAACCCCGTAGCAGGGATGGTTATTCCCGCGTCTAAATAACCTACATAAAATTTAAGGCCAGTACACGGCTGAGTGTTACGTTGAATGACCATGGATAATGGATGTGTACGTGCTTGGGGTTACCCATAGCAGTGACACTATGAGAGTGGATTCTCTTATATAGTGGCACATTGCCACATTATTTTCGACAAACAGAATCCACAGGTGGAGAGAGGCCAACTTTTGACTCCTCTTCCACTAAAAAAAAGTGTGCTAAAAGCCTAAAAATTATATGACTATTTACACTTATACTTTTCTTTTTTTTAAAATGTAATAACCAGTCAAATTTTAAGATTAAAATTTTAATAGAGAAAACATGATTGTTGACGTCAACTAATCTAACCCCCCTCCCCCTTTTCAACATTATAACTGTCAAACATTTCCACCGCCCCTGCCCCTCCCCCCTCTTATGTCTATTTTTGTTGACTTAATTAATGGACGTCCCCTATATTGAAATCAGGTATAGCTATGATTCATGTTAGTTTCCATTTCTTCACCATTATCAAAACATATTAGAGATTGTAATTTAAAATTGTTAAAAAATATTTACCTAAACTGACTAAAAATAAAGTGTCAGAGGAGCAATCGCGAATTTTCGTCTCACGATTAAATTTAACGGTGTCTACTGGTATTTAGGTTCACAAGCTGTTAGTCGTCACTCGTCCTCATTCGACAATCGGCGGATAAACAATAAATATGACTGAGGGGCAAGGAGTTAGTAGTGCATTTCCTATGCCACCCATGCAGTATGTAAACAACTATTCTGATGATAACATGAAAAGAGGAAAAGCTCCATTGCCACCTCCACCAATTCAGGTAGGCCACAGATCATGATTATGAATTCAAAAGGAAAATCGGTGCCCACAGTGCCAGTCTGAGTGTGTGTAATCCCTAAACTAAAAGTGCCTAGAAAGAACTCTAAACTAAAAGCCCAACCCTTCCATAAGATACTTTGATTTTTTTAAAAATATATATATATATTTGTAAAAAAAAAAATCAATTGCATAGTTGAATATATTATATAGCTCAGTTTTTTTCAGAATTATAAAACCAAAGTCAAATTTTTAGCTGTTGTAGTATTGTAGTGTTAGGTACTCCAACTCAAAATTTCAGATACATCTGACATACACAAAGAGCATATCATTGGAAAGAGCTGACTTTAAGCTTTCCATTGACACCAAGATAATCTTTCTATCACTTGTAGAAGAAAAGTTATGAATTTTTTAGTGATTTATTTTTTCCCACTATTTGGCTTTGTATTTAATTTTTAAAACTGTGATCTAATTATTACTCTTTTTGTACTATTTTGGTTGTATCTTGTTGGCTTTTAAAGTTATACTGCTCAAATTTGGAGAACACATTTACAATACAATGTTTAACAAAATTAAACACATGAATTTTGAATTAACTTATTATATTTTTTGAAAAATTTTTTTATAAGCATATAGCATGGATAACGACAATTGTCGAACAAATTTTTTTCTTCAAAAAATGACATAATTATTAAACCAATAAAGCTATCACTATGAAATTTTCAATACAAACAGATAATGTCCATCTAAAAGTAAGGCATATTTAACATAAATAAAATACAGATCAGAAAAATTTATGCAGTAGTAGAAATAATATTTTATGAAAAGCAACTGCGGCCGAGAAATTTTTTACATTTAAATATACAACTTTTAAACTAATAAAGCTAATGCAATCAAATTTTCAGTAAAAATAGATAGTGTCCAACCAAATATAATAGAGTATTAAAATATATCAAAAGCAATTAAAATCATGCTATGCAAAATTTTAAAATGTCATGTAATCTGTCGACATTGTTTCGGCTCCGGAGGTCTAGCAACACTTCATCCTCATCAATTGGTACATTAAAAAAATATGCCTCCATTGTCAATATCAAATTGGGTTGTTTGTTGATCTCCTCCAAGTAAATACATATCAAAATTACAGGGAGTGATTACAATCTGTAACTCTGGAAAATAAAAAATAAAGATTAGGACTATTAATTTATGAATACCGGTACATGTAAATAATGATTCAATATTTTTAAATAGGCTTCACAATGTTCTTTATTATATGTACACTTATAGCTGATAATAACTAGGACTAGGGGATATCTTACTATCTAATTCATTGCTATTTGTATGTCAAAGCACTTTTATCACTTTGACTTTGTTGTTTTATCTCAGTATATGTATTAGTTTTATTGATCCAAAGCCTGCTCTTATATAATAACTATATAGGCCTAAAGTGTAATTATTATTAAAAACCAGTTATTAAAAAGTATATATTTAAAATCAAACTACTAAGTTATAATACAGGAAATATTTATTTAGTTGTTTGAAAAAGGTTTTAAATAATAATAACCACTGTTTACATTAGAGATTTACCACTTCCGGTAGATCGAGGGGGAAAAAATGGCCACGACTTGGCAACCTTGAATTTTTAGTCACACGGTTCAAGCTCTCATAAATTTTGGGGACGATCTATACTCTTTAAAATAAGTGTTTCTGCTTTTAAAATATATAATCTATGCGAACAAGTAATTTCCAAGTCCGAACGCGATTTGAAAAAAAAAATATAGCACAGCAAACTCACTTACCCCACGTCAACTTTCCAATTATTCGTCTCAGCAAGGTCAGATTTCCACTTAATTCATACCCTCGTAACCGGCATGCATCGCAGATTTAAATAAAACCAAGGAGAGTCCTCTATTTTTAGAAATGACGCAAAACAACACTAATCACCAAGATCTACCGAAAACGAAAAGCGCCGGCTGATCACAGCGATCGCCGCTCGGCAGGCCTCGTTTTTCTAACACGGGCGGCGAAAGTATTGGAGTGCCTAGTAGTGTTAAAGTAATAAAATGAATTTTAAAAAATTAAATTTGGGGTAGTTTAGTATTTTCCTCAATGAACATTGAAGTGTCTACATTTCCGGTGACCAGATGAATAAGTTCTCGAGATATTCATCCGGATATTATTTATATTCAACTCAGTCACATGACTGCTGTAACAAAGTTGCGTGAGATTTTATCATTTGCGCGATATATTTGTCCGTCAGATTTGTCAAGTAACCGCGAATAAAATATTCTATCAGAGTTTACTTCATTTCAACAAATTGAAGATTGTCTGGACATTTACATGAAAAATAAATAAATTCAATTCTACAAAACAAATACTAGAACCATTGCTGGTATATTATAATGAACAACAAGTGGCATGGTTAAAAAGTGACAATGACCAATGTTAAAAGGAAGTAAAGCGGACAGGCCTTCTCGATGAATATCTCCCACACTATTTGTCCAGTCGCCGGACATATGGACACTGCCTTTCCCAAATGTATTTAAAATGACTATTTTAAGTATTTTTGCTTTCTATTTTGTGACCCATTTTTGGTAATTTTTAGAATAAGCTATAACTCTGTAAAAACTTGATGAAAAAAATCTTAAATTTACAGGGAAGCTAAATTATCATTATATTTCTTAGGAAAAAAAAAAAAATTTCTGTAAATTTTTTTTTTTCATAAATGGGCAAAACTTCCACACTTTGTTATTGTCACTTGTGACCCCATTCCGGTGATTGGCATCGTGTACAGTACAATAATTTTATACAACTTTTATTTTCAGAAAAATAAGTAATTTGAATAATCTTATGCAATTTATAAATAAATTGTAATTTATCTAATTATGCACTATAATGTATATCAGTAAATTTAATATAATATATTATTATTCTCTAGGGGTGTGCCGGAATCCGGTCCGGAATCCGTTACCGCCGGATTTTGCACTATCCGGTGAAATCCGGTTCCGCCGGATTTACATGTATCCGGAACTACCGGAATCCGGAATATACCGGATTTGTGTTGGGAGAAATTAATCTCCTCTTTTAATTTTAATTGGCGCGTTGTAAGCAGTGCCTAACAAAGGACGATACCATAGAATCAACAATAATAAAGATACGACCCAAAACAGTTTCTAGTTACAATTAATAATATTTATTAATTCTAATTACAAAAGAAAAGAAAATATAATTACAATCTTCAACTTACAGTATGGTAGATCTTGTACCGGTACACAGTTAACACAGTTAGAATAATGTGCCAATAAATAATGCGAAATAAACACATATAAGCTCACAAATACACAAAGAATAAAACACGGGCCTAAGCCACACCCCTTTGTGAACACAGCGTCTCATGCGGGGTCAATCTGAGGGCACGCACGAGAAATATTATGTAAACAAGCTCTCTATAACAACGATACATTAATCGATTGTTTCGAGCGTTGAGCTTGTTTAATGTTTAATATTCCGAACATACCAGAGGCTAGAGTCAGCACCGCTAATAGTGGCCAATAGTACCAAAATCCGGAATCCGGGAGAAACCGGAATCCGGATAATTCCGGAATCCGGATTCGGCGGATTTCGCATAACAAAATCCGGATCCGGATTGAAAAAACGGATCCGGCACACCCCTATTATTCTCTTTACCAAGTCTACGTCATCCATTATACCGGTATGTACTATATAGTCTATATTAAGGCAACGCATCCCCTTATTACTAAATACTGTTTAGGGACTACATATTTTGAACGTTCAACTTTGGCACATGACTTATTGACTAATTAATTAAAGCTTTCACTGACCAATGGTTTAATAGTTTTTTGCACACGGCAAACTCTTATGAATGAAACTCTTAGCTAGTACTACGGTATAGCCATTATGTAAGTGACTAAATGGTTGGCCATGACGTTTCGCACACGACAAATTGTGATAATTTATAACATGGACTCAACCAGGGTTTTGGGCCTCAAATTAAAATATTATTGTTTAAATTACATCTAAGTTCATTCTAAAACACAAGTTATCAAATATTTTGTTGTAAATAGTGGTAGTAATTAAATAGAGCCCAAATATCTGCATCTGAGCTTGATCGTCTTGACATATCATCCCTAGATTTGCCTCCTTTTTTCTGTGTTAGTTCACATTTTGAAGTTTTTCAACCGGTTTCAGAACAAGAGGTCAAAATTTTTATTCTTAAGTCTAAACCTACGTCATGTTCTTTGGACCCCCTCCATACCCCCCTGTTGGTTGAGTCTTTAGATCATTTACTCCCAACGATAACCCATGTAGTCAATGAAAGCTTATTTTCTGGCACTGTTCCCTCTATTTGTAAGTCAGCTGTCATCAATCCATTGCTTTAGAAGCCTGGTCTGGATGAAAATAATTAAAAAAACTATAGACCTGTATTCCTGTATCTAACTTACCATTTTTATCTAAAAGTCATTGAAAAAAACTAGTTCTAAAAACAACTTTTTGCTTACTTAAAACGACCACTCTCGTATCAGTCCTAATCAGTCGGCCTATAAACCTTTCCATAGCACTGAGACAGCTCTCTTGAGAGTCAGCAATGACCTCTTGCTGGCATTGGACAGCGGTGATATTTCCATCCTGATCCTCTTAGACCTCAGTGCGGCCTTTGACTCTGTATACCATGAAACCCTTTACAAAATCCTTGATAATTACTTTGGAATTTATGGATCAGTTTGGCTACCTCTCTGGCAGAACATTGATGATTTAAGACATGGATGACACTCAGTAAGTTGAAGCCAACGATGAAAAACAGAAGCACTCCTTATTCACGATCACAAATCATCCTCTAACTCAGCTCTCCTCTCTTCATTTTATGTAGATAACTCCGATATACAGTTTACGTTCTCTGCTAGGAATCTTGGTTATATTCTGTTTAATAACATGTCTCGATAATCATATCTTTCACATTTGTGGCTCTGCTTACACCACTATTCGCCAGATCAGCTCCATCCGCCAATACGTCACATTTAGTGCAACAAAAACCCTAGTCTGTGTTTTCATTCTCTCTCGTCTTGACTATTGTAACTCTCCTCTATCAGGTTCACCAAAACACTTCTTAAAAAAATTACAAAAGGTTAAAAACTCAGCCGCTAGGCTAATTCTAAAATTAAAAAAACGTGATCATGTCACACCACTACTTCATTCACTTCATTGTCTCCCTGTACAAGCACTGATTGACCACAAACTCTCTGTTCTCTGCCACAACTTTTTCTCGAATTCTTCCCCTTCCTATCGAACCAAACTTCTCTCTGTCTATTCACCCCTTCGTCAGCTGTGCACCTCCGCAGATGCGCATATTCTTTCTGTCCCCAAGACTAGCACAAAACATACGGTGAACGATCGTTCTCTGTCTGTGCCCCCAAAAAATTGAATTCTCTTCCATTACAAATCCGCAGAATACCGACCATCACAGCCTTCAAAACTGCACTCAAAACACATCTCTTTAATCTCTACTATCCTGGCTGATTCCTCCACTGACCAAAAAACGATGCTATTGAGTGTCATCCATGCTTGACATGTAAATAGTTTTAAATATACAAATGACATCGGAATAGCTTGAATGTAATGGTACCCATGTGCAAATGGTGGCGCTGCGTGTCTGGGTCCATTTTGACTCGGTGCTGTTCGGATTTTATGGTAGTTTATTTTAGTTAAACTGAAGAATTATGTTTACAAACATGTAGTCCATTCAATTATCTTTCATTTGATACCTCATTTTGTCTTACAAACTCAACAATAAAATTTTTAATCCCAACCTCTCACTTCTGGTTCCTGGGTATGAATAGTCGCAGCCTTATGGCAATGCAGGTCACTTACATGAGGATAACTAATGGCTGACATTTCCCAGCTCAATGAGAATTAGCACACATATACATCAATATATTTTACAGGGGTAAAATTAATATTAATATGAAAGACATATAATTTGAACTTCATATGAAATTTTGTAGGGAAAGATGCCTAATATTTACCCATTAATTTCTAATATTTGTAAAGGTCATTTGAAAAGGCAAAAATTTATAATGGGATTTGGTGCATGAGAATGAGTTTTTAATTTTTGGAGGTCAGTGCTTTTGCATTATGAAAGGTAAATGACTATTTTGTCATAAAATTGTAATATTCTTACAAATGTTCACAAGAGGGGACATCTTGACCTACTTTCCAACATACTATTTTGTATTTTTCTGTATCAACCTAACTTTGTAAATTCATCAGTTATATATGATTTCATCTAGGTGATACTTATCAATGCATATATATTTGTATAAATGCATTTGATTTTCATATTTTGTTATTCTTTCGCTATCACTTTCTTAAAATATTTTGTTAATTTTGGTTCAAATTACTAAGTATTAGTCTATCATAATCATTTATATGGACTTACAAATAAAATTATGGTTAATAAAAAGTTTTTATGTTACTTTTTGCTGGGACTTTTTTTTTCCTACAATCCCACAGTTTTTTTCCTACAATCCCACAGAGGTCCACAATTATTTTAATTGGCCAATCATAAATGATAAAAAAATAGAGCCAGGGCCCATTGAATAAACAATAAATATAACAACATGTTGTCAATGTTCTAAATTCTTAAAAATAATTTGTTCCTCATCTTCTATTGTTTAGATGTTTAATTTCCTTACTAATGGTGTGACTATTTGTTGTAGGACGCTTACACCATGTTTGGAGCTCACTTCTCTGCCGATGAAGCTATTATTCGCCCTCTTGAAGCATCAGGCTGTCGCAGGCTGTATCCTCACAACTATGACCATAAGAGAGAACTGAAAAAGCTTAATCATTCTATACTGGTGAGGTTAAATCATTCTATAATGGTGTGGTTAAATCATTCTATGCTGGTGAGGTTAAATCGCTGTATAATGGTGAGGTTAAATCACTCTATAATGGTGAGGTTAAATCATTCTATAATGGTGAGATTGAAATAATGAATAAGAGTCCTTGAATTATTCTTGTTATTCTAACTTATTTCTACTGGTGGTGTTCAACAATGCTCTAAATATGATCAATATGAAAGACCCACTACAAAAACACTGGAAATAACAATGTATTTTTAAATGTTGACTTCAGGATTTTAATTTTCATATTTCAAATAATAGGCCTTTTTTTGCTTGGTTTAAAAATAAATACCAATGATGAATTACATCATTATGCTAGATTATAATAGCATAGAATATAATAGCATAGAATATAAGGTTTCCTGTCTGAAAATATAGGCAGCAGCAACTTTTGGTATTTTATGAACATCTGATTTGATCACATAATTCAATGGTTTTAAACACCCCCCCCCCCCGGCCCCAGTTGACAAGTCTGTGGTGACTTGTCGATTAGGAGGCGTCGGCCACCGCCCCCCTTGGTGTTACCCGGGGGTTATAATAGCATAAAATATAATAGCATAGAATATAAGGTTTCCTGTCTGAAAATATAGGCAGCAACAACTTTTGGTATTTTATGAACATCTGATTTGATCACAAAATTCAATGGTTTTAAACACCCCCCCCCCCCCGGCTCCAGTTGACAAGTCTGTGGTGACTTGTCGATTAGGAGGCGTCGGCCACCGACCCCCTTGGTGTTACCCGGGGGACAAATTTACTGGGTGTGTCCTGCGTGGGCAGACAAGGGATGTGCTCAGTACCTGCCATACTTAAAACAGCTCCTACAGGGCTGCCAGTTGTGATATTTCCCAACTGGAACAATAGGCAGAGACAGGGTAGGGATCATGATCACAAGTTGCAGTTCATGGATATGAGGCAAGAAGCGAAGGTGGTAACCTCTGGCCGATGATTCTTACAACGCAGCCCTGAGAAGCTGCTCCAAGGCAACCGTTTCGTCCCAGCTGCATCGCGAATTAGTTGCGTTGTGGAAACCCACTATAGAATCCCTCTTATAGGGCATCTAACGCTTCCCCGGGATGGGTGGGGGAAGATATTGGGACGTACATTTTTCCATCCCAACACCTGAGAAAGTCGATCGTGTGCACTGTGTGTAAACACAGTGTCGGACCAACCGGGTGTCTTTGGGTTAGGACGGCCCCCGGCGGAGACCTGGTCGAGCAGACTCGGGTGGGGGCCGTCCTGACAAAGGGATATCCGTGACGGGTTGGGGAGGGGTGTTTTGGGGAGGGCATTAAGAGTGCAAGCTCCACGGCCCGCTGACGCCATTTCTTAATGTAACATATTTCAATGGTTTTAAACAATATTGTATTTCACAGGTAAATTTTTTAGATCTCTTGGATGTGTTGATCAGAGCCCCAGAATCACCAAAGCGAGCAGAAAAACTGGAAGACATTAATTTACTTTTCATCAATATGCATCATTTAATTAATGAATTCAGGTATTACTATGTGGTTTATATTTACTTCCTATATGGTTAATATTTACTGCATATATATTAATATTGTAAGGAAACTGAGTGTCACGCCTCGTTCGTCTATCTACTTTATGTGGATGGTAACCTCGTTTACTCTCTCTTACTACAACACTCACGTTGACTCTTAGCCTTTCACTTTATTTTGATCTGCTCCACAATCAAGACCTTGGAACACTGCTCTGACTGTCATGTCTATCTTTAGACTGTCCGACTTGCCCTCCGCCCGGCTGAATTCTCTCCAGTCCTGTCCAACAGTCCCTTTTTATAAGTCCCACCCCTCTAGAGATTCCTTGTCAGGTCTTTAATCTTAATCCCAAATCTCAGGCACTTAAATTTTCCCACCGTCTAATTGGTCATAAACCCGCAGCATAACGGTTGTCCCGGGGCAATCTGATACGCCAGAACCTTTGGTCAGTTGGTTGGTTACCATGCTGTGCAATCTGATACGCCAGAACCTTTGGTCAGTTGGTCGGTACCCTGCTGTGGGATTCCCCCCACCCCTGTACCCCCAGGTCTGAACACTCCACACTATTTACTTCGCCGTATGGTTAATCTTTACTTCCTGATAGCTTGTACTTATTTCATATCAGTCAAAATTTGATCATTTGTCACATATTTTAATCTATATTACACTGTGAATGTGATTTTTATTGGTTAAAATTTATTTTAAAATTTATATGTTTATATATATGTATGTATATATATATATATATATATATATATATATTTCCATACTAGACCACATCAGGCCCGTGAAACATTGCGAGTAATGTTGGAACTACAGAGATCTAAGAGAATGGAAATAGCCCAGAAATTCCAAGAACACTTTGATAAAGTATGTAAATGTAAAGATGGTTTAACTTAAATTCTTTGATAAAGTATGTAAATATTATTAAATTACTATTCATTTATTTTAAATTTGGAAATGCCAATGAGTCATAAGTTAAAGAAAAGAAAAAGTAGACCTAAAAGCTCATTGAGTCATCTTATACATTTTTTTGTACATATATGTTTCTTTGTTCCATCTTGTTTTTCAAAGTGTAATTTTGTTGTTGATATGTGACTATCGCTCAGTTGATCATCTGTCTCCTGTAGTGCTCACCCCATGATCGCCGTGAGAAGGGTGGTTAGTGGAGTTCAGATGAGAGCTCTAGGGTTTTGGGAGAGGGTTTTTTCAGAAAGGTCAAGGGCAGGGCACACGGCAATAAGACTCAGGCTGCTGTATGCTGGGTAGTGGGGATGGGGTCGTGAGTGATTAGGAAATCACATGATGCCCTCTTGCTATGGTTTACCCGAGTGCTTGAAACAGTGTGTGTTGTGACAACTATTGGAATGTCTATAATATACAGATTAAAATTTTAATGTAAGTAGTTGCAAATAAAAAATATAAAAATAATTTTTTTAAATGACTTTCTATCAAAGATGAATTTAAATGCACTAAAAAGTAGAAAATAATTTTAAATTTCTAAAAATAATTACGCAAAGGAAGTCGTTGAATTGTTTTTCAAAAATTTTTTTAAATGAAACATTTAAGTTTCATCTACATTCAATTCAAATCCTTTGACTTCATAGGATACTCATCTACACTTCTACACACTCTTTATTGCATAATGCATTTTAAGAAATTGTAAATTATGTTCTACTTTTTAGTGCGTTTCAACTTGTCTTTGATAGAAAGTCTTTAAACTTGTCTTTGATAGAAAGTCTTTAAACTTGTCTTTGATAGAAAGTCTTTAAAATTTTTAAAAACAAAATTTTCTTTATTAATTTTTCCACTTTTATAAATAATACCATCATTTAAAAAAGTGCTGGTATGCTGGAAGCTATATTCACATTATCGGTACCTTTCAATATCAGGAAGGATCAAGATATTTCAAGTTCTCCGGTGAGGAATGAAGAATATAAAATATTTGAAAGTTATAGAATTGAAATGAAAATAGCTTTTAGTATTTTAGATAATTTTGTTTGAAAACTCTCCAGGTAATGGATCTCATTCAGTCTGCTGTTAATGCCATTCCTGATGATGTGAGTTTGGATTCGAATCTCTTGTCAGAATCAGATTCCATGGGCCAAGCTGCCGATATCAAAATGGAATTTATGGATGCTGAGGCCTGTGACAGTCTGGACAAAATGATGTGCCAAATAGTTGATGACTTGACGTGACTTTAATCAGTTTGAATTCAACAACAAAATGATAAATGATGAACAGAACATTTGTATTGATAGGTTACTGAAGCATGCATTAAATGATGAACATTTGTATTGATAGGTTACTGAAGCATGCATTAGATGATGAACATTTGTATTGATAGGTTACTGAAGCATGCATTAAATGATGAACATTTGTATTGATAGGTTACTGAAGCATGCACTTAATGATGAACATTTGTATTGATAGGTTACTGAAGCATGCATTTAATGATGAACATTTGTATTGATAGGTTACTGAAGCATGCATTAAATGATGAACATTTGTATTGATAGGTTACCGAAGCATGCATTAAATGATGAACATTAGTATTGATAGGTTACTGAAGCATGCATTAAATGATGAACATTTGTATTGATGATGGCTATTGATGGGTTACTAAAGCATGCATTATATTATGAGTAGTTGAGTAAGTTGAAGACAATGTTGATATTGAAATCTCTGATAAATTGTAAGGAAACCTAACAGCTGGAAGTGGATTAACTAAAACAGTTTTTTTAATGTATAGATTATTTGTTCCCCAAAGAGCATGATATGTTTCTTTAAGTCTCCAAGAGGAATCTATCTCTATTTATGTTCAATGCCCAGAAGCTAACTTCATCTCTCTTGTATGCTGCCAGAAGCTAACTTCATCTCTCTTGTATGCTGCCAGAAGCTAACTTCTTCTCTCTTGTATGCTGCCAGAAGCTAACTTCATCTCTCTTGTATGCTGCCAGAAGCTAACTTCATCTCTCTTGTATGCTGCCAGAAGCTAACTTCATCTCTCTTGTATGCTGCCAGAAGCTAACTTCATCTCTCTTGTATGCTGCCAGAAGCTAACTTCATCTCTCTTGTATGCTGCCAGAAGCTAACTTCTTCTCTCTTGTATGCTGCCAGAAGCTAACTTCATCTCTCTTGTATGCTGCCAGAAGCTAACTTCATCTCTCTTGTATGCTGCCAGAAGCTAACTTCATCTCTCTTGTATGCTGCCAGAAGCTAACTTCATCTCTCTTGTATGCTGCCAGAAGCTAACTTCATCTCTCTTGTATGCTGCCAGAAGCTAACTTCATCTCTCTTGTATGCTGCCAGAAGCTAACTTCATCTCTCTTGTATGCTGCCAGAAGCTAACTTCATCTCTCTTGTATGCTGCCAGAAGCTAACTCTCTTGTAAGCAAAGTCTACAAAAATATTAAGTCTTAAGGAATCACGCCCTTTTCATGATTTCATTCATATTCTGTGACATTTGGTAAACTGTACATATTGTGCGCTATTGATGGTAAACTGTACATATTGTACATTGTACACGTTTGATAATTATTTATTAAATAAATGTTGCATTTTTTATTGAAGGTGCAATGAAATTGTTACCTTCAAGCTGACACAGGCGTTTTCTTTTACCACAGACTGGTAACTTAGTTTTCACCATCCTTGATTTTGAAATTCAACTATTATCTTTCCAGTCAGGTTTCTAATAATACTAAATAGTATTCTAGGAAGCTTACGATAGATTAGGTAAGAAGATTCTAGGAAGCTTACAATAGATTAGGTAAAAAGATTTCATTGGTTTAGAGGCTCACACCTTATTATATACAACACACCTTTCTCACATTGTTCACTTTGTCAAGAAAGTAGTGTACCACTAATATTGATTTAATATCAATGGTTATTCAATCCACATTTGCTCTATATTAGGAATAGCTCAAGCCACATCTGATATGGAAACAATTTATGTTAACAAGCTTTATTTGCTCTGTTTATATGTATAAATCTTGGAATTATGTAAATCAATTTGTTAAAAAAACAAAATAATCTGGTTTAGAATTTATAAAGGTTGTTTTTTTAGACAACTTTTTAATCAAACAGCCAAATGAAAGATGATTTATGACTTGTAATTAGATTCTCATCTGTATATTAGTTGATAAAAAATGGACTTAGTAAAAGTGTCAGGTACTAGTCTCTGGGACCAATTGCGAGCATTTAAAAGTGTCAGGTACTAGTCTCTGGGACCAATTGCGAGCATTTAAAAGTGTCAGGTACTAGTCTCTGGGACCAATTGCGAGCATTTAAAAGTGTCAGGTACTAGTCTCTGGGACCAATAGTGAGCATTTAAAAGTGTCGGGTACTAGTCTCTCGGACCAATTGCTAGCACTGAAAAGTGTCAGGGACTTGTCTCGGGACCGGTACCAAATGTGAGCATTTAAATGTGTCTGGGACTTTTTTCTGGGACCAATTAATTGTGATCATTTAGAAGTGTCTGGGACCAAAGGTTACAATAGGAACTCTCGTCTTAGTCTATCCAACTAAAGCCACTTTAAGGTAATAAGGGGAAGACTGCAATTAGGTTAGCGAAAAGAAACACGATGAAACAAAGAACGTGTCGGCAGGAAGTCTTCGTCAGCGAACAAACTTACAGAATACAAAACTTTAAAATAGCACTTGGCTGAAAAGTCGTATCCGAGAGGGTAGCAAAAGAATTGTGACAGAAAATAAATAGGTGAGAGATTAAATAATGGCAAAAAGGTAAAGTAAAGAGAAGAAATAAGTCCACTGCAATTGGTCGTGACATGGAGGAGAAGAGCAAAAGCTAATCATGTGAATGAAAACATGACATTCATGTCAAGGGGTGTTAAGGTTCCATAAGTATTGATCAGCTTGTTTTCCATATTTCACCTGGCTGGGTGTGTTAGTCCTGGTCACGATCGCACAATTGTAAAATCAGACGAACCGTTGTGGTCTCTCCTATTGAATTAGAGACGGGACACTTTATGCTGCGTAATATTACGGAGGTGTTCAGTACATCTGTCAGAGAGTGGGCGTCCTGTCTTCCCTATGAACGACATTGGCAGCGTGCACAAACAATGGTGTAGACAACATTGCGGTTAATACAAAGGAAACCCTCCCTTATCTGAAAACTGCCATTAGGGAAGGGAATGTGTTGAATCTGGATGAGGATGGCAAAAAAAGCAAGTGTTGCAACGACTGGGTCCATGTTGCTTGGTCCCAAAGTGGGTAGGGGGCAGCATTGATGCGACTATGCACAAGAATGTCTAGCAGATTTTTATCACGTCTGAAAACAATGAGAGGCGGGGAAGAGAAAATGACAAGTGTGTCGGCGAGGAGAATTGCACGGTTTTTAAAGAAGACACGTTTGGCTATTAGATTGTGAGGATGTTACGTGAGAATAACTTAGGTCCTGTCAAGATTGTCACTTGGACATGGCTTGAAGGCATCAGCACGGGTGAAATTTTTCACCTTGTAAAGGGCTGATGCAAGTTCTGTCTCCGGGTGAGAACTTCATTGGAAATAGTCGTTTATCTCCAGTGCTTTGTCCCAAAAGTCATCCTCCCACTGGCTAATTCTACGAAGAAATTTAGAAAAGGGAATAGAGTCTATACAGGATTTAGGGTGGGAGGAAGAGTAGAGTAGATAGCTGTGGCTGTCAGTAGGTTAAGTAGCCTACATGTGCATTGGCTCACACATTGTACTTGCTGATAGATCAAGAGTTCAGTCAACTATTCTGACATTAAAACTGAGCATGAAGAATTGTATAGGTTTTAGCATTTATTTTATTTTATAATCACTACAATTTATAAAATAACATATAATCATCATACAGTGATGCAACAGTAATTGAGAGACAATTGCTTTTTTATTTAAAGTACATTTCAAATTGTGCAATTAACCAACATGAATCATATCATCCTAGATATGAATAAGTTAAATTTGGAAACCTAAGAGCATTAAATCAGTAAAGACCATGTTTGCTATCATGAGTATGTGGGCTGTTTTTTTTATACTTAAACTTTAATACTCGGAGCAGGGATTCGTAACATTTTTAGTCTAGACCAGGGGTCGGGAACCTTTTTGTCTGAGAGAGCCATGGACACCACATATTTTGAAAAGTAATTCTGTGAGAGCCATACATTATGTTTAAAACTAAAAATTCAAGTAAATGTGTACATTTGGTGTAATTTCAACACTAAAAATGCAATAATTATGTCTCTGAAGTCTTTTTAATAACATTGTTTGCTGCTGGCATCCGTCCTTCACAATGTGACGGTGTTGGCTTTGGAGGTCGAAATCCACAAGGACTGGGATAATTCTTGGGGCTCCCAACAGCAAATCGCCACTCTCCACCCCGCTGGATAACCCAAGGGAATGAACATCATTGGATGATACAGCTTGGCACCAGTGACGTCGCAGGAGTTGTCGGAATGTTGCATTGTGCCAATGCTATCCACCTTTCGGGACTCCATCTCCGGGTGTGATTTCAGAGTAAGATGAGTTGCCATCTAAGATTAACGGGTTCCATCTACCTGAACTACCCATCTAATTGAACTCCAGACCACCAACTTGAGATTTGCTCAGTTTTAGACCACTCGGCCACCCAGCACCCAATAACATTGTTATGCTGTTGCTAATCAATGAGTATTTCTTACCATTAATGGGACTTTTTTTAAATAATCGAACATTTGTCTGCGAGCCAGATGCAGCCATCAATAGAGCCACAGGTTCCCGACCCCTGGTCTAGACCCTCTTTTGCCAGTCAGATGAAGGCCATGGACAGCTTTACCTGTCAGATGAAGGCCACAGACCCCTTTTAGTAAAGTATTTAATTGAAGATAAAAATAATAAAATTCCAAAGGAAATGCAACTCACTGACTCCTGACACCTTTTCAGAGCACAGTTTAAGAAACCTTGACCTGGTAATTAGTCTGTTATTCTAGGTTAATATGTTTTATTCAGAATTCAATCACAAAGTTCATCTAAAAAAAATTTTACATTTCCATTCCTCTTTCGAATCTTGCAGAGTATTTTATTTAACTTAATCTTAAATTAAATAACAGTCAAAGCTTTTAATTCCATTGTAAATTGATACTGAACAGATAAACGTGTAAATCTAACACTAATAAACATTTAAATTACTTTCTATTTCTTTTATTTTTGTAACATTCAGGAAAAATTGAACATTTCAACTCGTGGTTTAAATGTGTCAATTAATGCCACAACTAAATGCCCACACATTTAAAGCCATGACTAAATGCCCACACATTTGATGTGATGCAATACATTTTTTAAACCAAAATTATGAATGAATTAACATAGAAATTAATCTTGAAGTTTATTTGACAACGGTGGGCTAATTTAATGATTGGAACAGGAGCAAATCACATGGCATACAGGACTAACACAAGCCTGTATCTTTATAGTATTAGACCATTGTGTTTCGTGTGTCCATGTCAGTTAACAATGACAGCAATATTTCTTTGTGTCCATATCAGTTAACAATGACAGCAATATTTCTTTGTGTCCATGTAAGTTAACAATAACAGCAATAATTCTTTGAATATTATTTTGCACTAAACAGCTTTGAAACTAAATGACCTTGACCCTTGCCACAAATCAGGCAACAGGGTTTCCCAAACTGGGTTGCAAAAACCCTCAGGGGATGCAAGATACCATTTCAGTTAGTGCGAGGTAACGTGATTAAAAATATTTTGTTTTCTACTTTAAAATGCATTGATAATTATGTAAAGTGTTCAAGACTCAGTCAAACAATTCTTAGGGGCAAGGAATATAGAAACGATTAGGAAACCCTGAATTAGAACCAAAATAAAATGATTTTGTTTTAACATAAAGCCATTGGCTACATATTAAGAAGGAGATATATAAAAAATAATAAAGAAAACAATCTGAAAGCAGAAATGTTAAAGTGATCAAACAATGGCTCATGGAAATGGTTGTTCATTCAAAATTTGAAAACGCCAAAATCATTGAGAAGGCAAAACCTGTGTTTCATGTATTATGATCAGCTTAGAAATAAGTTACTATTTCTTACAATTTGTAACAAAGTTAACAAAATTAAGATATATTAATACAAAGCTTCGCTGAGTTTCCATCAAGCATCTTTGGTAAAAGATGGCTTCTAATGATGTCTCGATCTCTCAGTATAGGATTGAAAAAAATAATAAATTGATAAAATATAATTTATTCATAGAGATAAACCCTGTGGTCCACTATGAAATTGTGTAAATGTTCAACTCAGCAGCCCACATGTGATGTGGGCTCTAATAAAAGTTATTTGTTTCATTTAAACCTCTTCTTTGTTTGAGCTTGGAAAATTTCTGATGAAGTGATGGAATATAAATTAGGCATTAAAAAAAATTGATACCACTGACCACATCAACCGAAAAATATTTATTTAATCATTAATTGAAAAATAAAAAACTTTGAGCAGTATCTTGACAATGTCAGGATGTACAGTAAAGTATTTGAGAAAGCAGCACTCGTAGCATGAGGTTTTGAATTGGTTTTAAATGTAAGATATTTTAAAGTTAAGTCCAAACACATAAGTAAAAACGATCCTAAAGGTCTGCAGGTGGAAGTGTTATGAGGTCGGTTGTTCGAAATACATCAATGCCTTTGTGGAGGACACAGACCCTGGAATAGCCAAGTCTCACCAATTCATTAGCAAACTGAAAAAAAAAAATGTACACGATTTTGATCTTCAATAATAAACTGATTAATTTGGTTTGAAGCTTAACACTAACATTTCACAAAGTTGTCTGAAGATTTGTTTTAAAAAACACTACCCAAACTTACGTTGGCTGCATTACGCCCCCTGTTACCAACGACAACTATCACTTGGTTCCTCCTTGAATTCAACACATGAACAGCTGGACAAGGATTCAGGTCACCTTCAGGAGAAAATGCTGTTTGAAATGGAATGTTGATGCTCCCCTGCAAAGTGCCTCTTTTGAAACTGGTTTGTTGTTAAAGGAACTTCTCAACAAAAAAATGTGCATGTTTTAACACAAAGCTTTCATTTTACTTGTGAGATGAACAATGCACAATATGAAATATACGCTGATGATTTCATGTGTACGAATATTTTAAAGGCTTTGAAGAACAATTATTAAGTTAAATTTATAAGATTTAAATTTAAACGATTTTTGTTTACATTCCCCAAAAACAGACTTGCCTGTTTTGCACCCAGCCTTACAACGAAACAATGCACAAATATTTCCCTCATTGGTTGGTTGATCCAGGGAGTAGCAATTGCCACTACCTCATAACATTTAAAATAATGCATTATGAATAGTTCTATTTGACACCAGCACAACTGATGTTTTATTTGACACAAGCACAACTGATGTTCTATTTGACACCAGCACAACTGACGATCTATTTGACACAAGCACAACTGATGTTCTATTTGACACCAGCACAACTGATGTTCTATTTGACACAAGCACAACTGATGTTTTATTTGACACAAGCACAACTGATGTTTTATTTGACACCAGCACAACTGATGTTCTATTTGACACAAGCACAACTGATGTTTTATTTGACACAAGCACAACTGATGTTCTATTTGACACCAGCACAACTGATGTTCTATTTGACACAAGCACAACTGATGTTTTATTTGACACAAGCACAACTGATGTTTTATTTGACACCAGCACAACTGATGTTCTATTTGACACAAGCACAACTGATGTTTTATTTGACACAAGCACAACTGATGTTCTATTTGACACCAGCACAACTGATGTTCTATTTGACACAAGCACAACTGATGTTTTATTTGACACAAGCACAACTGATGTTTTATTTGACACCAGCACAACTGATGTTCTATTTGACACAAGCACAACTGATGTTTTATTTGACACCAGCACAACTGATGTTCTATTTGACACCAGCACAACTGATGTTTTATTTGACACCAGCACAACTGATGTTTTATTTCAATGAAATCAACAACAAAAATTGTAGGAAACTGAACATGAAAATTACCAATGATAAATTATGTATTTAAGCCCATAAAAGGTAAACAACCCCCACCCCATAATCAATTTCATAAGGATACTCTTCATGATGACGAACATCCAAAATAAGGATCATGGGTTTACTGTTTTGCCGTTTTTTTGTAGGACTGCGAGATGAGGCAGAGCCAGCAAGTTCTCCAAGCTCGATTAGGTCTTCAGCAGATATCCTGGGGCACTTTTCACTTTTAAGCTCCTCTATAGACATTGGTTCCATGGACTGTCAAAAGAGATATCACAAGTTAACTTTGTGAAAGAAGTTTCTTGGGAAACTTTCAATATGACAAATTCAAATGCCAGGGCACATTATTCTTTACATAAGTTAAAATTAGCTATAAAATGGACAGAGTTGCTTTTGTGTTTGATAGTAAAGCAAATATTGTTAAAACATTAGGATGATTCCATTGTCACTTTAGATGACGGATTTTAAGTTTGATTTTTCCAAAAGAGAATAATTGGACAGAGTAAGAATGTAAATGACTGACATTTAATCTGTTACTAAAAAACATGACATTTAATTCACTCTATAACTTTCTGTCATTTATTTAACTATATAAAAAAAAATTATTTTAAAATATTCTAAGAATTAAAATTTTTAATTTATGCATTGTTTAAAATACCAAGTCAGTCTGTGGCAGCTCATGATAATCTCTACTGTAGTAAGAAATATTTGGCCTTTCAGTGGAGTTCTTCTGTGCAAGAGGACGAGCGTGCTGTCTGTAGCTAGCACTTTTAGGTGTGCTACAAAAAAACTTGATAGAGTCTTGAACACAGCGCTCTATGTCAATTTCTGGATTGAAGTTGAAGGAACAAAACTAGCATCAAACGATGATACATTCACATAAAATATATTTTGAAACAAAGCAAATGTTTTGGTTATATGTACAACCATGCTTTTCAATTGACCTTTGATGAATATAAATTGTGCATTAATAAAAATTATTTCTATTTTTATTCATATTCAAGAGTGAGAATTAAAAAAAAAATGTAAAAGCTTACCTGGCATATCAGAAAAGAGCAATATGCACTCATTGAAGCCAAAGGAGAGAAGTCTGTCTCTGAGTTGTTGAAGTATTGAGACACCAATACACAGAGGGAAAGATGAGTTGCCAAGAAGAAGAGTGTCCCAGAGGTGAACAATCTTGTGAAGTGGAAACACATCTGGCGGAAAAAAATAAATTATCATCAAACAGATGTCTAGCAAAGCCTTCGCTCTTTAGATATGATGTGGAACTTTTGATACAGAAATAATAACTTGGACAATTAAAATTTATGTTGAAAGTTTAAAAAACATTCCATTGAGAAATCGGGACAAGTTGAAACGATGAGATTCTAAAATAAAAAAGCTACATTTTTGGAGTTTGAAATAGGTATGATGATATGATCTTTTTATCGGATTGACTTACGTGCATACATGGTAAGAAACCAGGGGATTGCATACAGCTGAAAAACACATGATATTGTGAGGATTTATCTCTCTTTTGTTTGTAGGTCTCAAGCAAGGAAATTAAAAGAACCCTCTATCCATAAATAAATAATATCAAACCATTTAATAATTCAAATCAATGTTATATCAATGCTGCATTTTTAAAAAGTGTATTTTTGTTTGTAAAATTAAACATTTATTTAGAAAAAAAACCAAACAGATGTTTAGCACTCCACACATAAACAGATGCTTAGCATTGCACACATAAACAGTTGCTTACCATTGCACACATAAACAGATGCTTAGCACTACACACATAAAAAGATGCTTAGCAATCCACACATAAACAGATGCTTAGCATTGCACACATAAACAGATGCTTAGCTCTCCACACATAAACAGATGCTTAGCACTCCACACATAAACAGATGCTTAGCATTGCACACATAAACAGATGCTTAGCTCTCCACACATAAACAGATGCTTAGCACTCCACACATAAACAGATGCTTAGCACTCCACACATAAACAGATGCTTAGCATTGCACACATAAACAGATGGTTAGCACTCCACACATAAACAGATGCTTAGCACTCCACACATAAACAGATGCTTAGCATTGCACACATAAACAGATGCTTAGCATCGCACACATAAACAGATGCTTAGCACCGCATACATAAACATGCTTAGCACTGCAGACATGTTAAACTTACATCGGGTATAAACCCAATCCCTTCTAAATGATTGCTGAGCTCGGGGTCATGAAAGGCGATGAGATGTGAGAAGACGGCCAAGTATTCTGTTGATAAATTAGATCAATGAAAGTAACTTTCCTGACAAGAGCACACTACTCTCTAGTTTTAGTTATACTGTTATACATTTTGACGAAGGATTAGTTGGAATTAACTCTTTAAAAAGGAGGTTTTTGCTTACGAAAATTTAAGGAAACCTTTCCTCCAAGGTACAACAAATGGAATATTTGCTATTTTTATATTTCAACTAGTGTTGAAGACTACATTAAAAACTTACTCAATACAATTTTTTTTTTTTTATTTCAATGCAGGTACGCCAAATGGAATAAAGTAAAAACTGGCACGGGTTTCTGTACCTTGAATTACAGCTGAGTTGTCCCTCATGAAAAACTTGTGTAGGTATTTAGAGATGAATGCATTCATACAAGCAAACGCAACAGCCTCATTGTTGAAGGACAGGGCCAGGAAAGGGGCACAGAGAGAGTCTAAGCCTTGCCAGTACACGTACTGGGGATTGCTGAGCACCCAGGCTTTCAGGACACGTTTGAATTTGACGTGAGCCGTTGGAGAAGACAGCAGTTCATGATACTGATGGCACCTTGGGATATCTACTTCAATCTGGGACAAATGGTTAGGGACATTTTATACATGAACATATTTTTACCACATATTATTTTAAGATTATTCACACAAATATATTTCAAATAAGAAAAATAAAAGTTTTATTTCCGCATCAAGAGTATTTTTTTTATAAACTAATTAATATTACAATTGACACATGCAAAAATCTTGGACTAAAGTTTTTTAAAATTATTTTTGGATAAAGGTTTTAAAATGATGGCGTTAACAAATTATATACATGTAGTAAGATTTTGATTTGAGTTAAAATGATTCACTCAGAAAGAGTATATTGATAATCCAGAAGGTAGAAATACTCACCTGCCTGTCAGTTGCGGTAGGTGTTTCTTTATCTATTGATGTGTACAGCCCTTCAACGTCTCCCTCAAAGACAACAAAATGGATTTATTTGTAGGGTAAAAACAAATTAAAAAAACTCAAAACAACTAAAGGAGAGCTTTCATTACCACTAAAAGTTATATTGTCTTCTGGCATTTATTTTGGTTCACATATTATGAAATAACTCTGGCACGACATCACAGTCAGACTTAAAAGTTTGATGATTCTGGCACGACATCACAGTCAGACTTAAAAGTTTGATGATTCTGGCATGATATCACAGTTAGACTTAAAAGTTTGATGATTCTGGCATGATATCACAGTCAGACTTAAAAGTTTGATGATTCTGGCACGACATCACAGACTTAAAAGTTTGATGATTCTGGCATGACATCACAGTCAGACTTAAAAGTTTGATGATTCTGGCTTAATTCCTAAATATCAGGCTTTGTAACATTATTTGGTCTCATTAATTTATGATGGCATTTGACCCATAGTTAATGAAATAAACGTTTCTTCATCCCTGGGAGAAAATAAATTCCTGGTGTGCAGAAGCTTATTGAAAATAAGCCAATAATAAAGACAATAATTTAGTCAGTTGCTCCTTTCTCTAACAACAATACCAGGGCATAATAATGATTATTACCTCAACTTCTAGCAATGCGGCCCAAACATTTGCTCTCACTAAGGGTGGGACATCTATCCTGGCCTCTCTCCATATGTAAGGGCGTTTAAAAGGGTAGGCACTCAGTAGTCTTTCATAGAGAATTATTCTGTGAAACTAAGTTTGAGTTTTCTTAATTAACATAATGAAGTAGATTATGCTGTCTTGTAAGTAGAAGTTCCTTTATTTATTATAAACTTAAGACTATATTTTATCAATAAATCTGTAACTAGATTTCATGAAAATATGGCTTTTTTTTTTTTTTTTCATTCTTAACAAAGAATGATCAAACAGTAGAACTCCACCTTAAAATTAAAAAGTAAAAATGTGTACCTCTATGCAGAGGAATGGTTATTTTATCAATAAATCTGTAACTAGATTTCATGAAAATATGGCTTTTTTTTTTTTTTTTTATTCTTAACAAAGAATGATCAAACAGTAGAACTCCACCTTAAAATTAAAAAGTAAAAATGTGTACCTCTCTGCAGAGGAATGGTCAATATAATATTTATGTGTACTGGTACCCAGTTAAATGAAGGACTTACCTGGTATTCTATATCTTTTTCTCTTATGACAAGTGGCAGAGTTGCTGAGCTTGTCATTTCTCCATAACTTGGAGAAGTGGGCAGTTGCTGGGGCTCTGGCGACTTTAGCCTAATGGTCCAACACAATACAGGTTGATCATTTCAGTACGATTAGGTTTAAAACACGACATTGTAATAAATTCCTACATCAATGATGGTCTACCCTATGTTTTTTTTACTGTTAGCTGTGATGTACTGGCACAACACTCTGTATTGGCATGAGGGTTTCAGGTTTAACCCTACTCTGTTTTACTCATTTAATATTGTACTGGCATGGTGCTCGATGCTAGCAAGTATGATTGTTTTAATTTTTCTAGATTACCATACACACCAAGTTGTGCCTGAAATAAAGGTCATGGTCTCAAAAGTTTAACGAGTTTCAAGACAACATTAAAAACTCACTCATCCTCCAACAAGGGATAGAACGCTGTGGATGGAATGTCTCTTAATCTCTGCAAGAAATTTGAGAGAATAACTGAAATTATAACCAAACAGTTTATTGTTACCGGTGATTTGCAGCTACAGTAGTTCAAACTTTCTGTTACAGTTGATCACTTGACTGGATGTTACTATTTGGCTTCACACTAGTGTGGTCCGCATTCTTTTTATTTTAATTACATTTTTTTATTTACCATGTACAACGAAATCCATCAAAAAGGCGAGTTTGGAATTCCTTGCTTAAAACTGATCTTAAAATATCTTTTGGAGAACCAAGAATGCTAAACTAGTGACAAGGATTTAAGATCCAAAGGAGCAAAACAAGAACATCTGGGTTTGAGAGTTTTTAAAAAGATTGCAAACAAACCAAAAACAAAATTATTCTCCATTTAAAGGATTCAGACAGAATTGATAAATATCTGCTGACTGACGCCTGACAGTGTGTGCTTACAAATCTGAGCTGTTCCTGTGACAGTGTGATCACAGTGTTGTTCAACAACTCGGCATAGTCACGGTCTTGCCCAAACACATCACCCGCTAGAATGCCATAACTGGGGAGAGAGAGAGAAAATCACCCGCTAGTATGCCATAACTGGGGAGTGAGAAATGTCTTAATAAACTGCACTACCATTTGTATGACAACTTGAATGACAACTTGAATGACAACTCGAATGACAAATTGGGTGTTAAAATTCTAATAATTTATCATGATTTTGTAAATAAATGCATTTCTTCTCTGTAACAGCCATCTTTAGGGGACATTCAAATCTACAGGATGATCAAAAAAATAGTTGCTTTCTTGACTTTCTATGGCATTAAGTGTACTGGGGTCATGATAGCAAGTGTACAGGGGGTCTCGTAGCTGTTGACTTACCATGGCAGTAAGTGTACAGGGGGTCTCGTAGCTGTTGACTTACCATAGCAGCAAGTGTAAAGGGGGTCTCAGCTGTTAACTTACCATGGCAGTAAGTGTACAGGGGGTCTCGTAGCTGTTGACTTACCAAGGCAGCAAGTACAGGGGTCTCATTGCTGTTTACTTACCATGGTAGCAAGTGTACTGGGGGTCTAGTTTTTGACATGCCAGCTTTCTTCAAGACAGAATCCAAGTCACCTCCAGCCAGACGCCACAGGTAATACACTTCCTGCATGGATCTTTGTGATAGGTGGTCATCACTAAACTCTGAGAAAGTATTGATTTCGGATTTGTGTCTAGTCATTGAAACAAACTTTATAGCTTCACACTACAAACTTCCACTTTAAACCACAATTATCAATTGATTCGTAACATTTACAATACCAAAGTAGTGTGAAGCCTGCGTGAAATTAGAAGTTGATTTTTCAAATATCTTCAAAATGCTCTGACTTGAAAAAAGTAATGTTGCAACTAAGCCCCGCCCCAGTTATTTAATTATATTCTTTCATATGAATAGCTCAATAACTCAATAATAACATGAACTATGTGATAATTCTGATCAGCATTAGAGTTATTCATTACTGACTTGAGATTTCAGACAGCTATAGTTACTTTTTAAAACATTTTACAAAGTACCCTAAAAATGTGCTAAGGTAAGCAAAAGTATTCTTAAATTATCTTTCCTTGGATAACTCCTGAAGTTTTAATGATACACACAGATTCCATCGGTGTTCAAGCATTCCAAACAATGGTCACTTCTTAATTTCCTACCAATGGTCACTTCTTAATTTCCTACCAATGGTCACGTCTAAATTTCCTACTAATGGTCATTTCTTACATTTTAACCAATGGTCATTTCTTACATTCCTACCAATGTCACTTCTTAATTTACTACCAATGGTCATTTCTTAATTTAATTTCCCACCAATGGTCACTTCTTACATTCCAAACCAATGGTCACTTCTTACATTCCTACCAATGGTCTCTTCTTATATTCCTACCAAAGGTCACTTCTTAAATTCCTACCCATGGTCACTTCTTAAATTCCAACCAATGGTCACTTCTTACATTAAGAACTAGAAGCTGTAAGTAATAAAGACAAGTTATTTAGTTCAAACTGACCATTTGCTATGGTCTGCTCATAATGCTAGGAGCTAAAAGTTATTTAGTTCAAACTGACCGTTTGCTATGGTCTGCTCATATGTCGGGAGCTCCAAATCGGCACAACGAAGCTCTGTGGTGAACATGCTGAATTCTTTCTTGTGAGCGACCTAAAGGCAAAACACAGCTGGTAAGAATGTGTCATGTCATGTGCCATGTCATGGGTCATTTCATGTTTTATGTCATTTGTCATATTGTGTCATGCTACGTGTCATGTTATAAAGATTAAGAAGACATCAACTATGAGGCTGACTAGGATTAAATCTGTGGGACATTAATCAAATTTTAGATAAGATAAAAAAAGATAAGATTCTTTAATGATCCAAATATATGGTATTTATATATTCATCTTCAGCATATAAATATTCCTACAAAGACAAACATTTTGACTAGATCAATTTAAACACAAGACATATCAATTATTTCTCAGCTGTTTTATGCAATGGATCTTAACTCCTTGTGATAATATTGACTTAAAGGGTAATGATTTAGAAGTGCCTTGGTAAGGGGGGAGCACCCTTTCATAGCAGACAAAAAACACAAAACTTAATCTGAGAATATCTTCATTAATTGCCACTTTATTTAGATATTAAAAGAACTTTAGATGAAAATCTGGTCATAAGAGAAGAAAAATAATAATTTATTGTACATATTTAAGAATGCTTGCGGCTATGGAAAGTTTTTTGAGCAGATACATTTTTCTGGTCCACTCACAAGTAAACAGAGACAATAGAGGAAACTTACTGTAAACTCTCTGACATAACGAAACAGAGGGTGTTGCTTGAGCTCTGCTGAGCTGGCCCTGTACGTGAAACAAAGAATAAAATGATCGCTTTATCCTGACAAAAATGTCAATGTGATGTGATAATACAGCTGTTACAGCCTGCGCCCCATGCAAGCCAATGTTCGGACAGATATTTTTGGACTTAGATCAGAGATCAGGTTTTCAAAATATAACAACTGAATCTTTGTCTTTAACAAAAAATTATTTCCAAACCGGGTTTTTAAAAAAATTAGTTCCAAACCAGGTTTTTTAAAAAATTAGTTCCAAACCAGATTTAAAAACCATTCTTTAAAATAAAACACTATGTCCTTAAAATATTGTTCAATTGCTCGGCAAATATTTAGTTCTGATCACAATGATATGTTTCTTAAAATGTTCACATTTTGCTTTAGACCTGCATTGTGTGTAGACAAAAATATTGTTTTAATTTGGTCACAAATTTTATTAAATTTTAAAAAAAATTTTAAACAACAGACCGCTTTGAAGAGGACACAGCCAAACAAAGTCTAAGCACATCCCACATTTCTTTTGAGAATCCCTGAAAAGCAGATTACATTGTGTTATATATGAGGCTACTTAATTATCTGATAAACAAATCTTATTTTTTTAAGGCAAATTTAGAACAGGAATTTGCCAAACAGTCATAAGATGTTGGTCATTTGTTGCAGTCATAAGATTTTGGTCATTTGTTGCAGTCATAAGATGTTGGTCATTTGTTGCAGTCATAAGATGTTAGTCATTTGTTGCAGTCATAAGATGTTGGTCATTTTTTGCAGTCATAAGATCTTAACCATTAGTTGTGCAAACAATACACAATGGAAAAATGCTGAAATTAATTTTTTTTAAATTCACAGCTAAAAGAAAGACAAGAAGACAAATGAACAATCAAGAAAACACAAATTCTTAAAATTCTTCTTTAACATATTTAAAAACATTAAATTTTAAAAAGAAGCAAGATGGCTCTAAGATTATTTAACCTTCAGTTTCTCTCCCAATATAGGATCCTGGCACAGATGGTCCAAGGCAGACATATCTGGAAAATACTTTTCACATTTTGAATTGAACAAATTAATTCCTTGAAATATTTTATCAGAAATAGTTCACCAAATTAGATAGGATATCCAAAATATATGTGTATAAGCTTTACAACAGTGGTGACCTTTTCCATTTTAAGCACAGAGCATGATCAAATGTTACTACCAGTTTGAATAAGAATTTACCTGATTTGATGAGTTCTATAATTTTCATCAGGACTTCTTCAATCCCTTGCCCAGCCCAGATTTCTTTACCCTGCATCAGGTGACAAATGATGTAAAACAAACAAAGCAGTTAAGAATGAATTAAATATTCCTACTAAAATATTAGGTTTCTTGGAAAAAAAAAGTTTTAAAAAAGGCAATTTGAAATAAGCCCTCAAAAAACAAACATCTTTACAGCTATATGTAACGAGTGGTAGATCAATTACAGTTTTAACATATTTAAAATACAGGTCTTGACACACTACAGCTTTTATTAAAATTTTACAAATGAGAAAACAGACAAAATAAAAAGGACCAAATCTCAAAAGTTACAAATAGTAAAGGTTACTAAATGTCCTGACTAACATTGAATTACACAACTAACAATAAACATGTTGGATAACTCTGTATTTAACTTGTTATGACAAACATAGTTCACTATCAATAAAGATATATGTTGATGATATAGTACACATTGTACAAACATACTTAACTATCAATAAAGATACATGTTGATGATACAGTACACATTGTACAAACGGCAAATAAGATTATTATTTTTAATGATTAATTTCCAAAGAGCAGTTTGCTGCGGGGTTTAGCTGATAGGAAATCAGCTCTCCAAATCTATGTGAGCTACCATTGCTCTCCAACTCTATGTGAGCTACCATAACATCTTAGAAAATTGGCTATTACACTAATACTGTTGCGCACGTGCAGTGTCTATTTTAAGACAGAAGCACATGGCAGTATATTAACTATAATGATATGACTTTTAGTTTTATACTAATGCATGTGTAAGAATTTAGTGTATGGCTGTACGTTTAACCATCAAAATATCATTATTACACATCAAATTGATGGAGCTGACATGTGCTTGAAACACTGTGTGATATAATAAGTAATGAACATCAATCATCAGTTACCCACACCTGACAAACATTCTCTACAAAAACGTAAAGATATAAATGCATGTGGTTAACTTACAAAACGTCCACACTGCCAGACATAAAAAACACACAAATATTTTCAAATGGCTGAGTGATGTACACATAGATCAAATGAGTGAATGATGTACACATTAATCAAGACTGAATTATGTACAAATAGATCAAATGATTGAAGGATGTAGACATTGATGAATTTTTACCAAAATCAATTCCAGTAAAATAACTCCAAATGTCCAAACATCAGCCTTGGGTCCCGATGTCGGTTGCACACAATGTCCCGTGTCTTCATCAACTTTGACTGGTCCTGAACACAATACTTCTGGCGGCATATAGCGAGGAAGTCTGGTGATATACAAACATAGACTGACATCACAGATTTCTTTGTTCTGCTTGACTTGATCTTTGTGTTTTTTCCTCCCATTTATTATCGCATTTAAAAATCAATCCCCATCGCGAAACAAACTTTTTAAAAATAAAATCTTTAAGTTGTTTAAATCAACTTATTTAGATGCCTTATCTTTGTGAAATATATAAGATAAACTTAATTAGCTTAGGCTCAGCAAGATAAAAAACAGAAACATGTTCTAAGACTTAAAGTGAACTATCTAAAAATGTATGTGACACTATGAGGGGGAAAAAATTGTAATTATCTACCCTGGTAGCTTAAATATAAGCAAACCATTCCAACATGTAGCATGTGAACTTGAGTTTTTACTGTTTGTTTAAATTATGAACTACTCAAAATTGGATATTAAAAAAAGAATAGGATTCAATGTGAATAAAGGAGCAAAGAACTCATATTTCTAGTTACTCACCCAATAGGAAATGAAACATCTGCCCCATAGTCAGTCATATAATATAGACCATATTCTGATAACTTGATATTACCCTAACAAAGCAAATAGTAAAGAAACATTTTTCAAAAGTTTATAGAATCCTTTTTTAAAAATGCATAAAAAATTTTTGTAACTTTATCTCTTTATATAATCAACGATAATTATATCAGTAGCCCCACCACCATCACATGGCCCCACCACCATCAAATAAGAACAAAAAGTTTACCTGTTTGTCAATCAAAATATTGTCCAGCGATAAATTCCTGTGAACAACTTTTTTCTCATGTAAATATGTCAACCCGTCAAGTATCTGGAATCCTATATTAGCAATTTGAGTTTCCCTTGGTTTGAAAAAAAAGGAGGAAACAAAATTTATTATATGAAATTACACTATTAATATAATATGGAAATGAAATAGTTTTCTTACAGTGTCACTAAATGCAGTAAAAAGTTTCAGATTCATGGATTTTTCTCAAACTCTTTGCAGCATCAGATAAGTCATTTAGTTTATTTCATTTTGTTATTCTCTCCTCCTCTGAAGAAGGCTTTTGACCAACACATCAGTTATCTACCAAAACGTCAGTTATCTCATCTGATTTTATGGATCCCAATGATCGTGTTATGGTGAGTTTCCAATTAAATGATAATTAGAGATTAGTTTATTTCAGAAATTTTTGCTCATGTGATAACACTGATTTTAAATACACTGAAGCACTATCAAGCATGATTAAAACACAAATTATGGCTGTCAACAATCAGAGTGAGCTTCATGACAAAACAAAGTAAACAATGTTTTGACCAAAAGCCTTCTCAAGCAGACATAACAAATATAATATTTTAATTTTAAAGATGATAATACAATTGTGAAATAGTGGGCAAAAAAAATTTAAAACAAACTATACTATAAAAATAAACTATAATATGTACCTACAAAACATAAGATAAAGCAATAGGCTAATAAAAATACATACGATAAGCTATTTTCAATTTTAATTTTCTCCCTCAGGCAAGTGCGATGATGCTCTGAGATCACTATCATACACTCTGGAGTAAGAAACAATTTTCATAGAATTCAAAATATGTTGAGATTTCATTGCTATTAATGTAGCATAAAGTTTGAAATAGACAATTTAAAATTATTATTTTAAAAGATAAATTACAATTTAAATTTATGTTTTTAAAAGATAAATTACAATTTAAGTTTATGTTTTTAAAAGATAAATTACAATTTCAGTTCTAGTTTGCCAGGGCGCACCATGTTTAGTTTTGCTGATATCTATATATTGGCATAATTTTGGATGAGACAAAGCTGACAGGTATTGAAATCTTCCAAGAATTTTGATCGAATTGGGTGTCAGTGGGAGGCCATTAGGTCCACATTTGTCATTAGGGTGGGATGCTGCATAGAATGTTCTCACACCAAAGTCGGCGGAGCCTAAGGCAGGCATAGTGAAACAGTTAATATCCTGAAAAATAAAAAAATTAAGAAATATGAATATATTTTTTGTTTACTTAATTTAGATTAAGCTAAAAAAATGTGAACATGTATGAAGTAAAAAATGGTTGCATTTATGATGAACATGATATGCATGGTTGTATTTATAAAATACAATTGATATGTGTTTATTCTAAACTCATCCTGAACATATTTTCCCACCGTTCATTTACACTATATTTTGGTCACTGGTGTACATTAGAAACTTGATGATAGCAAAGTTTTATCATCTGCCCTTGAAGCCGTAGTCACCCAGTATGGTTTTAGGTGTTTACAACTGTTGCTAATAGAGCTGAGCTGGTTAAAAAATTTACACAGTGGAAGGCAGGCGCCATTACATATCTGATTTTTTATGCCAAAAGTAAGAAATGTTTTAAATAGTTTTGTAAAAAGTATTTTTTTAAATCTTTCTTTCGAGGTATCATGTGTGACCCTTTGCTTCGTAGGAAAAAAAAGGTTGGACAGCACTGTGGTAGTGGTCCTTCTTAAATCCTTTTCATGGACTGACCATTTGTCCACAAGGTGGAAGGTGATGAGTTAATATAATATCTGGGATGCCACGTCTGTGAAATATAAGATTTGACTTCTGGTGGCATTTTTGTTTTGTGTGTTGCTGCACGGCTCACCCTGGCAGAGCTGCTTTTTTTTCAAAGGTGCCCTAGGCTATAAGAGACTAAGATTTTAACTGTTGTGTTCCTTTTTTTTGGGTTATTTTTTTTTGGGGGGGGGGGGGGGGGGGGGGGGGGGGGGGT
>CAXITT010000539.1:10307-62576 GCA_964033795.1 Lymnaea stagnalis | reverse complement strand
TTTTTTTTAAATTTTTTTTTTTTTTTTTTTTTATTTTTCCCCCTTTTTTTTTTTTTTTTTTTTTTTTTTTTTTTTTCTTGATGACTGAACGTTAATTAATTCAATTCAAGTAATTTGTTGGCAAAATGCAAATTATTTTTTAAAAATTAAGCTTAGTCTAATTAATCATAATTAAATTAATTAGTTAACATTCAATTTAAAACTAAAGGGGAGAAGTAATTATAAACCAGTAGTGCAAAAGAAAGCGCAGAGCTCCATCTTAGCCAGTTCGATTTTAGTCTAACGAAATTGGAAAAATAAACACACCTACCACCAAGTTCCATAAGCTCTAATGAGTAATTGTTCCGATAAATAGTATTGTTTTTAATACCCACTTTTTGTATTCAGGGGAGACAATCAGAGGTCCCTCTATTTACCATAACCTACATATACTTCACGATAAATGACTGTATTACCAAAAGGAAATTCAGTTTTCAACAATTTTTTTTTTAATAATAAATTGGTATAAATCTGGGGGAGGAACATATAATATATCTTAAATTCTTGATATAAAATTATTCATTTTAGAATTATTGATCACCTTCATTTTTTCTACTAACATCGGGGACGTCATGCTTCTTTGTAATCTTAGGCTTCTAATTTGTAATTAACTTGCTATTAGTCTTTAGTGTGACCTTTTTCGTATCTGTACATTAGCAGTGAGTGTGAGGAAATAAAATAGGACCATAAAACAAACTACAAAAATTTGATTTCTCTCCACTAACTTTAAACTTGTCTTTAAAATTGGTACATTTTACAAGTAAGTTTAGTTTGCAATGATGTGTGAAGGTTAGATTCATTTGACAATGTGTTAATTAAATAAATAATTATTATTAATTAGTAGTCTACTCTGGCAGACTGGCTACCTATTTTAATTTTTCATATTTAATTATGACTTATGATTAAGTAACAAGTATTTGACACTGTGAATGTGTAAGTTTATAATAAGAGTGAATAGCAGTGGAGCAGAAAAGGAGAATAGTAACTGTAATATAGGGTAATAGTAGTATTGGTAGTAGTGACATTGATAAGAATTGTTTTTGAAATGTGGACGTGGAGATGGGACTCAAAGAATTTGGGCTATTACTAGTAATAGTACTACGTGAAGTGGGATGGAATGAAGAATGGGGTATACCGAAAAATGCTTTGTGGTGGTGGTTTGGGCAAGTAATGTGTAAATAAAATTCACCAGAAAAAACATTTAGGTCTACTCCTGTACTACAGGTACCAAATCGAAATGCATTAAGACTAACTATTTTTTTTTAATTAAAAGGCAGCAATAACTACCAATGGCAGAAAATACAATTTTCTGGGTCTTCCACGCCTCAGGGGGTGCTTTCACCCCAGGTTAAGAACCACTCTTCTAGGGAAATGTTTCTGACACAGGTGCAGTAATTCAATATCCAGGGGAGGTTAATTATTTGTGGCTTTGTAAGTAAAGGACACTAGTGGACAGATTGATATTTTTTAGGAAGAGGTGGGGGGGGGGGTGCAGAGGTTTGTGACATTATATTTGAGAGGGGGTCTAGCTTTTTGTGATGGGGTATATCCAGGGGAGGTTAATTATTTGTGGCTTTGTAAGTAAAGGACACTAGTGGACAGATTGATATTTTTTAGGAAGAGGTGGGGGGGGGGTGCAGAGGTTTGTGACATTATATTTGAGAGGGGGTCTAGCTTTTTGTGATGGGGGGAGTGTGTACATTATTTTGGGATCACTCTGTTAATAGAGACATATAAGTATATGAAAACATAACAGTGACTAAAATTAAAACTGGGAAGAGACTTTTTGAGAGAGCTGCCACTTCATGGTCAAAGGCTTTTACTTTAAAAAAAAAATTTCAAGCTTTAACCCTTTCCCCCTTGGAGTCGCCGATTGTCGCGCCTACCGATAGACACTTTAAGTCGCTGAGCGTCGCAGATTTTCGGTTGTTTCGCTGCAGAGCCGATTCAACTTTTTAAGTAGTTAATATATGCTTTCATAAAATCTCAAATAAAAGAGCTATAAATATGCTTCCTTTTCGTCTTTCTTTGATTATTTTTGGACGAGTCTTGTGTTTTTGACAATTTTTTTAATTTGAGTGTTTTTTGTGGATTTCTTTTTCAAAATGGATGATGTTCTAAGGATGTTTAGGGATGCTACAGGGTACAATTATGATGGGAATACATATGATTTAGGGGATAATAATGAAATTGATGAAGGTGAAAGTGATGTTGATGTTCCAATTAAACAGTTTGACCTTAGTGACACGGATAATGATACTGATAACGAGTCTGATGATGCTGTAGACCCAGACAACATGGACCCAATAGGTCCAAACATCATAGGCCAGTGGGATAACATTACAGATGTTGTGGTAAGGAAATTCATTGCAGATAGTGGCCCTAAACATGATTTAGAGTCAGATGCAGAGCCATTGGACTATTTTAGTTTGTTACTACCAGAAGACTTTTATACAGCAGTGGTAAACCAAACAAATCTGTATGCTGAAAAATGTCAACAAAGGGCAGCTAAAGTGGACAAATATTTGAAGCCAGCAACAGTTGGTGAAATAAAACTAATGTTTCACATTTATATAATTATGAGTATACATGTTCTACCAGAATACTCTGACTACTGGTCAACAGATGATCGCCTCCATGTCCAAGGGGTGGCTTTGTGTATGAGTAAATCACGCTACGAGAAGCTGTCACAATACTTAAATCTAAGCGACTCATCTCTTAATCCTCCCAGAGGCCAAGAAGGCCATGACCCCCTACATAAAGTTAGACCACTTGTAGAACTCATCAAAGCTAATTCAGCCTCCGGTTTACAGTAGGCAAGAACATAAGTTTAGATGAGGCAATGATAGCTTACAGTGGGAGACTGGCATTTAAACAGTACATCAAAGGGAAACCTAACCCCTGGGGCATTAAGGTTTGGTGTGCTGCCGATTCATCAAAAGGGCAACTTCTTGATTTCAACATATATACTGGAAAGGTGAAAGATGACATGCCTCACGCAAGTGGACTTTATGTTGTTTCAAAACTGGAAGAAAGATTTTTATATAATTATCACCACTTCTTCTTTGATAATTATTTCTCTTCAATTCAATTAGCTCAGGATCTGTTGGCAAAGGATACTTATTGTTGCTCAACACTAAGGCCCAATAGAAAAGGATGGCCATCAGAATTTAAAGCGTCAAAAATAAAAAAAATGAAAAAAAGGAGACATTCAAGTGAGGCAAAATGGGAATCTTGTGGCCACAGTCTGGAAGGACAAAAGATGTGTTACACTGCTAAGCACTAACACTGCTCCAGGGACGTCCACAGTTTCACGTCGTGCCCCAGGAGGTTGGTACGAAGTGACAATTCCTACTGTTGTGGATGTGTTCAACAAATCCATTGGGGGTGTGGACAAATTGGATCAATTGTGTTCCTACTATCCAGTAGGAAGAAAATCTGTAAAGTGGTGGAGATACATATTTCGATTTCTCCTCCAGATTGCGATAGTCAATAGTTGGATCCTGTACCGTACTCCATTCTCACAGACCACATCCAAAAAAAAAACATGCTGTCCCATAAGGAGTTTCGCTTAAGCCTTAGCTCATCTTTGCTGAAAGGCAACATCAGCTGGAAGAGAAAACCAACAAGTCAACCAGCTTCTCAAGGAGTAAGGACTGCTGATTTGCTTGAGCACCGGCTGATACGGATGGTTGGGAACAAACGTGCTTGCCACTTTTGTTCAATCAATAAACAGTTTGGAAAAAGAAAGAGGGCACATGAGACTGTTTATTGGTGTAATTTGTGCCAAGTTAGACTTTGTAAAGGAGAATGTTTCTCAAAATTCCACGCAAACTTGATGCCAACTTCTGTCGCCAGCACTTCTAGTCAAAATTAAACATTTCTTTCATTTTTTTTTAAGTCTTTTTTATAAGAAATTTTATGTGTTTTTTGGTTGATTTTAAAAAATTGTATGTTGGAAATTTTACAGAGTTATGCCCCTTTTCCCAAGGAAAGACTGTTTGTGGCTCAGCATTGGCCTAAGGGTGAAAGGGTTAATAAACAATGGTATCCATGGAGGAAATGTTGTCATTATATCCATGTGGTCCATGTTTGAAACTTACATAAAATTTTTGGGGTAAGGCGAGGGGAAAATTTATTAGCCCATTCTTATAGATAATTGGAGGGTTTTAAACAGGATTTTCATGAAAATTGCAACTGTTGGAGAATGTATGAGAAATTAAATAGTGGAATTCCCTCAATTCAAA
This sequence comes from Lymnaea stagnalis, assembly GCA_964033795.1. Classification (NCBI taxonomy): domain Eukaryota; kingdom Metazoa; phylum Mollusca; class Gastropoda; family Lymnaeidae; genus Lymnaea; species Lymnaea stagnalis. Next base: position 58,290 of record CAXITT010000539.1, on the reverse strand, counting down.
TTCATAAATATTTCCTCAAAAAATTTTAAAAATAAAAAATCAGAAAACAGTACTTTTCAACCTGAATTCTCATTAAAATTATGTATCAAACAACCTATTTAACAAAGAAATGACAGCGAACTGAATTTTTTACCAATGCATATGCGATGTATTTTACATTTTCAAGTTGAAAAAAATTGAACAAGGCGCACATATCTCTGCAATGATTTGTCACTATCAGAAAAATGATTTATCCAAGTTCCTAAATAGCCTGAAGTCAGTGAAGTTTTTATGAATAATTTTTATTTGAGGAAGATTTCATTTCATTTTTTGTCAATAACCCCCAAATCTGAACTCATTCATGCAAGTTTAGACTGTATAATTATGATGCATACTATTCAAAGTTGTTATGTATATTAAACAAACAAAATTCCTGATAATTACCCTGCAATGTAATTTGGACTACAGGAATAGGTTAGGATACCATATTTTGGTCTTTTGTTTCAGCTACTGACTGGTATATTGAAATTGGGCTTGTTAAAAAAAAAATATTGAAACTAGGCACATAGCTAATGTTCCTCAACCAAAAGATTTGAAGATTTGAATTAAGAAATTATATTTTTTAAAATAAAATAAAAGAAATATATTGCATGGTTTATATATAATATGAAGTAGTCCTGAGAAAAGGATTGTTATAACCTGGTCATGTGATGTATGTTTATTATAATTTATGCCAAGGTCTTGAAATCATACAAGGGATCCGATAAGTTGAAGATCAAGTAGGACTGGATGCTGCGAACAGTTTTGATGTGACTTCTTTTCTCAGGCCCAACGATATCTTTGTTAATATCTCTACGTGGTTTCTTGGAAAAAGCAATTCATTTGATTTTTATTATCATAACAATAACCTTATTCTTTTTGTGTACATCTGTTGGGCCTAATGTGTACAATAACTATGCAAAATAAAATTTGGATATGTACATAAATTTCATTGTTTGAGTCATCGAAGTATTTCCATTGGCCAAGATCTGTACATTTGTTGTTGTCTTCCTGAACTATATTATTTTGTATCACAAGTAATTGAGTAGGTAAGGAAAGGTGGGGGGGGGGGGGTGATAATGGATTAAGCCAATATTTTTTATAGGCAAAAATACCAGTATAAGCAACTGCTGCTAAGAATGTCATTATTTATTATTTTCTGATGCATTCCATGAATGAACTATTGTTGAGGGCTATTTTTTATTGATTACCCGGTATAATTAAAAGAAAATATTAATAATATCCATAATTGTATAATTCTGTATTAAAAGTATGTACAAATTTAAAAATTGATATATCGAATCTATTCACTTCATCTAATCCATGGTTTCATCCATCACCCTGCACAGATTTTAGCACACAAAGTTTTGAATTTAACCCATAACTTATTTCCACAATCCCAATATTTAGTCTGTGCCCTGAAATCATTATCTGTATCCATCAGCATTGCAACTGCCACTCTCATGACAATATTGAAAAGCATTTATAAAATTATGTAAATAGAGTCATGAGCACCTCTGCGAAATAAGGTTTAAAATGTTTAAAATTTTACTGCTGGTACTCATTACTTTTGTTATTAAACAAATCTGATATTTTTTTAAAGAAACCTTTGAACTACAGCTACTATTCTTCTCTCTAGATGCTGATAATTTCAGTTTGGAGAGCATTGTCACATCACACCAATCTCTCTACTACTTTGCCCTTGCTGAAAAAAACATACAACTCCACATCACTACTTTTATATTCTTCTTTAAATAGGTTTGTTGTATTTACGTAAGACTTTTTATATGTAATGATTTTAGTTGCACTGATTCCTCCATTTATAACAGAACCATAATAGAGCAGGCATATTTTTCAACCATATAATAAAGATGACTAATTTTTTAAAACTCTTATTACTTTTAGCATTGAAATTAATCACAATTAATGTAACTGAAAAAGTATTATTAAGTTCTGTTATTGTCTTTAAATAGTCAATAGATGAAAAGGACATTTTGATGTGTTCAGCAACTTTTAATTATTATTTTGTTGGCTGTTGTTAGATTTTATGGGCAAATTATAAAGAATTAATTTAAAAATAAGTTACTTTCAACCATCTGTTGTTAAAATAAAAGTAAAATTGTTAAAAACTCACTATTTCCTTAAGTGTATGTAACATTTTAACTTTAACCGAATTTTCTCTGACAGAAATTTTTTTTGGTTTAAATATATATCATTAAGTATTAAGTGGTTTATTTTGGATCATAAAATTACAGAATGGCAACTGAAGCAGATTTTGAAAGAGTAAAAGCCAGGGCAGATTTAACTGAGAAGATTTTGGCTGATCTCCAAGGCCAAATAGAGGCTATAAAGAAAGCAGCAAGTAAAAAGAAAATCTATTAACAAGTTATATGTTATTTAATCATTTGACAGTATTTATGTAGTATTCATAGCATTTGAATGAAGAAACAAAAATGTTTTTTTATTTAAAATTATTGCTTATTCCTTTTTATAATCTTTTTAAAAACCTTTTCACTGTGTTTCAATTAATAGCAGATGTATCAAATGCCATTCCTTTAAAATTATTAATATTATATTATACATTTTTAAAGAAATTTTGTCTTTCTTCTACAAATGAAACATAGTAAAGAAAGGAGGACTTTCTGAGGAGGGGGCGCTTATAAAAGAAAATGGAGAGCTCAAAAAAGAAATTGAATCTATACGAGCAGCACTTATTCTTGCTGAAATTGGAAATGGAGGTAATTTTTTTACATACCGTATTTATTTTTAACTGTTAAGTCTTTTTATCTGTACAGATTGATGTCTAGCATACAGTACATTTTATACCCAACACTGCTGGCTGGCTTGTACTTTTACTTAAGATGAGCTGTATGTAGAAAATTTAGTTAGCTATGTAAATTTTTTTAAAGCATTTTCCTTAGTATGCACAGAATTTCATAAAGGGTACTTGAACTTTTCAGAACAAATATTATTTTAGGAAATTCTAACAAATCTTGTTTAAAGAAAATCACGTTTCATTTCCTAAAAGTTTTTGAATTTGTTTTGTTTTTCACATCATACCATCCAGACTCAAAAGTTTAACTATTTATTTTTTTTTAAATATCATGTCAGGTTCATGCTGTTAAGTACCGGTACTTATTTATATAAAAAAAAATGTTTATTTTGCTTAAAGTGCGACAATTTCAACTGCCAAGCAAAAGTGCACTTTCTGCAGTCGGAACAGCCAAGTCTGTTGTCTCAACAAATTTGGTCAATGGAGTGAAACAAGAATCAGTTGATGAAAAATCAAAAGTACAAAAGGTTGAAGTAGCTGGTAAGAAAACAAAGCAAAATGACACCGAGCCGCCTAATGCAGGAGGTAAAAAAGCAAAGACTGATAAAAAAGAAAAAGGTGAAGAGGCTGAGAGCAAAGGTAATTTATGTTTTTAATAACCCACCTTAAGTTGCCAATTTAATTTCCAAATTAAAGGATTTTAAAAATTTGTCAATTCATTTCGTAGCCATTGCTCTGGCAAAAAAATCATAGCTGCCCTGGCCGCAGCATTAGTATCAGTCACTTATCCGGACCTGGTTACTCTTACAATTTTGGCGTACAATATACAATTTTGAGATATCTTTATGATTGTAGGCTGGGACCTGGCTAAACTATGATTTTAGGGGACAGTGTTAAAAAAAAAAATTCCCAGAGTTTTCCGACTTTAAAGAATACATGTTCACCTTTTGATTTTAGCTCTTTTCTCCATCCGGTGGTAAATTGGGTTAGAGATCCAAGTTTTGGTCATCTTCACATTGAAGGACGAACAATAATAAATAGTTATTGTATACCTTCATTGAGATAGCTAGGGTTAATGCTGCCTGGGAAGACCCTATAATTTTGCCACCCACTTCAACGAAAAAACTGCAGTTGTCCAAAAATGCTACTCCTCCGTATAGAGAAAAATTCCACCCCGGGACAGACTGCACCCTCCGCTATTATGATAGGGCATTGCACGATTTTGAGATGGTAAAGGACTATCCTGAAATGATATTGTACTATATTTTGGAGTTTCAAGACACAGTAACAAGTGTTAACCAGGTCTGCCTATCTTTATATTAAAAACTGGTGGGTAGACTACTTTAGGACAAAGTGGTTGGTTTGGTTGAATGGGGACACAGCACAAAAGTCAAAGGTGTTCATGCTAACATGCCCAGTAAATGAGATCCATGGTCTCAACTGATCCCCCAAGGAACTCAAATGCTCTAATAAAGTCCTACTGTAACAGGTTAGACCTCAACAGGAATCCAAACTTGACCATGGGAGTTTAGGACTGCAAGCAATTCCTACAGTAGAGATATAGGGCATAGCCAAGAAAATGATTACCAATATGTTAGTCAGTGTAACATTGTACGATTAAGCTTCCCACCCGTCCCCCTTTTTTTTCTCGGAATTTTAGTTGCAGATACATTTTTTTCCAGTACTTTTGTTTTATATTATCAGTTAATTTTGTAATTAAATTAAGCATTTCTATCTTTTTCAATTGATTTAATATGAAACTTTGGTATGCCACCAGGTATCCTAATTTGATATGCTTAAAATTAACTTCGCATTTTCTCTAAATTAAGGTGGAAGCAGTTCCAAAAAGAAGTCTGCCACTGCTGCTGAAGATGACAGTGGGGATGCAGCTCTGGATGTCTCTAGGCTAGATTTAAGAGTTGGAAAAATTGTCTCAGTTGAAAAACATCCTGATGCCGACTCTTTATATGTTGAACAAGTAGATGTGGGTGAAGGACGGAACAGAACGGTAGTCAGTGGTTTGGTCAAACATATTCCCATTAATGCGGTGAGCGCAACTTTTGCACAAATAAAGATATTTTAATTTCATTTAGTTGGTTTATGTTGGTTTAGTATAAGTTTTTTCTCAATTTTAATCTCATGACTTTTTTCATTTTTTTCAAATGTCAAAATAACATATTATTATGTGGCACAATTTAATTATTTTTAAAACAAAAATTGTTTCATTTAAATTTTTGGAAAGAACTGAGATTCTAACGTTTTAACATTTTTATTTTGTCAAATGTATTTATTGTTGTTGCTGTAATTGCCATAAAAAGATTGTTTAACTCTCAAAAGACGGGAGATTGAAAAATCTGTCATATATGGCGGGTGAAAAGAACGACCCCTAAAATATATATAAAAATAATATTAAAAGGCGACAATAAAGATTTACTATTTTGGAATGTTAAATTTCTATTTGGCAAGAAAGAAAAATTGTTTATTTTACTAGTTCTTGAAGAAATCTGGTAGCAACTTATCCATTCATAAATTTTACTTTTCGCCATTTACTCATATTTTGCCACCATTCCGGTTCGCTTTTACTACACTCTAAAACATTGCTATGGAGTCTGATTCTGATTATAAGCTTGAAATGGACGACTATTCTTACTTAGAAGAATATTTATGATGAAGATAGCACTTCAGATGTGTCTGATACCGAGAATTCTGTAAATTATCATCATAATAATAGCATCCAAGGTTTGTTTACTTTTTTCATTCATACTCAACTCACGCATACTGTGATACTTCTTAGCACTATTATTAGCCCTAACATTAGTTTTATTCAAGTTCCAGTAGTATAAAATTCTTAAATAGATTAAATTATTTATTTGTTTGAAACTAATTTGTAGTTATAATATTATTTTAATATTATTACGTTTCAGTTAGCAAAATGTAAACAATGGTTCTCAAGGCCAAGGCTATTTACTATTATTACACTGTAACAATCAGCTGAGTTCCCTTTTCAATGAAAACTTGAAGTAAAAGTAATTTAGGCAGATTGTTTAATATTTTGAATTCTTTTTATTTATATTGTAATTTTTTTATTTTAGCTAAACTAATTTTTTTTTTATATTTTGACAGCATCTATGCTATGAAGGGCAGATGTCAAACATAGTCAATACAATGGGCTATGATGACAAAAGACTGTGGGACTCTTTGCTGCATTTAGACCAGAGGTGAAAAGGACTATTGCTTCCTGATGTTATAACAAGAGAGGATATAAGGAGATTTTAAAAGCAAATTGACATTTTCAACCTCTACTTTACTACAGATTTGGTTGGTTATTAGTAAGCCTTGTGCGCAGGACAATGGACCGCAGAACTTTTGTGTTTTCAAAAATTGGTACCATTATAACATCATTGAAGGGGAGTTTTAGCTACTAAGTGGATTTATTATGAATGCAGGACTTATCAAGCTCTTAATTTTACAAGAAATGTCCAGGAAATCCTTTTATGATGGACAATGAGCAAGGCCATTAGTACTAAGGACATATTCAAGGCTATATTGAGTTTCCTAAAAGTTTCTGATACTGAAAATAAAGGAAACATGCTGTGCAAAATTGGGAGACACTTCTGTATCTCAATGCAAAATACAATCAACTGTATCAGCATCAAGAAAATGTAGCAATTAATGAACAATTTAGGGAACAATTGACATATTTGATGATGAACCTGATACTGTAAAGCCCGAAATCTTTACATCGTGCGCCGCAACATGACAATGATTGACAATAACAAAAAATGTAATTGTGGGTTACCAAAACAGGGTAAAATGGTCAGAGCATATGTCTCAGGCTTTCTTTTTGATACATTTGTATGTTTTAATAAATAAAGAAATTGTTTTCAAGAATTTTTATGCATGGTCTTGGCGAAGGATTATATCCTCTGATCGGTATCTCGGGGATGCATAAAAAAATTTATTTATTAAAATTTGCCTTTTTTTTTCTTCACTTTTCTTCTCAAATAATACTTACTAATAACCCTCTAAAGGATAATATGATGCAGTATATGTTTTCCTTTGAAAAAAAAAAATTATTATTTTTTAAAAAAAATAATTGACTTTTTGAGAAATATTTCCTTGAATGATATGTTATTTACAAATGGTCATAACTTTTTTATTTATGAGTCTATTCTTTTGAAACTTGAATATGTTTTATAGTATTGAACAGATTCTAATAAAATATCAATTTTATTGATTTAATTGGAAACACTTTTTTTTTTTCCTTCTTTGTAAAACTGTGATGTTATATTTTTGTCGACTTAAAAAAATAATTTTTTTGCCCAAAAATAATAAAACATCAAATTTAGCAAGGATATTTTGTACAAACACCAAGTATCAATTAAAGAGCATTCAATTACCTTTAAAATCATATATAATACTTGGAGGTAGCTACAAAATTACAGTCATGAGACACTTTGAAGAATAAGATATATTCAAGGTCATTAAAAAATGGAAAAATCTACAGTCTTTTGAGAGTTAAACTTCACCCTTTGATCAACAGATGAAAGATCGTGTAGCTGTATTTATGTGTAACCTGAAACCAGCCAAAATGAGGGGTGTGTTGTCTGAGGGCATGATCATGTGTGCAGTTGGCGCAGAGAAAACAGAGATTTTGGTCCCACCAACAGATTCAGTCATTGGTGATAGAGTCACTTTTGATGAGTATCCAGGTATAACAGACCGGTATACATTTATAACAGACCGTATACATATATCAGAATGATGAGTGCTTTTGATCAAGTTGTCTTTAAAGTAGCAGCACAAGCTTCACAATTATTAATAACACCAACAGCAAGGCAAGGAATGATAAAAAAAAAATGTTGCACCATAATGAAATTTTCATTATGAAAAACAAATTAATAAATAATATTCTCAAGAGCTACTGTTATTTGTTTAAAATGATGTTGCTACTTTCATTTGGGACTTTAATGAAAGTTCATTCTAAGAAAACAAATTTATCATAAGTTTTGCTTTAAACTCTTCTTTACTTCCATTCGCTGTTTAATAAATTTTTAGATGAAAATTTCAGCATTTATTGATATGGAATGCAGAAAACACTGAATAGAAATGATTTCCGACTATGTAGTGAACAATTAAATAAAAAATCACAATTAGATTTTAAATATTTCATTCCCTGCCTTGATGCTGAAGGCCCCTTCACAGGGTAAAGTCTTTGTTATGTAAATATTAGGAAGGGATGGCCGCTTAAAAAGAATGTTCTGATACTGATACATTGAAATGGGTTACGGGTACTGGTAAAAATTTTAAATGCCATTTAAGTAAACTATTTAAGAGTACTGGTATTTATGTAAACTCTAAAGATTTTGCAAGGAATTTGAATTAAAAAGATTTGTTGCCCTTTACTTACATTATTTAAGATTTACAAAATTAATGAATATACAAATTAAAAGACACTTGAACTCTTACTGATCAATACTATCACATCTAATCATTTCTAGGAACCCCTGATGTTCAGTTAAACCCAAAGAAGAAGATTTGGGAGACATTAAAACCTGATGTGAGAACCAATGCTGACAGGGTAGCCACATACAAGGGAGCACCATTTAATATTAAGGGGAAAGGATTTGTTGTAGCTCCAACATTGGCAAATACACAAATATCTTGAATTGTATGTTTTTGTTACTGTTACTATTTGCTGTGAAAAAAATTGTAATTATTAAAAATAAAATTTGATTAGTTATAAAACTGTTTTAGGCAAGTGTTATGCCTTATTACGGAGATGATCTTGTCTTTGATACAATATTTTATTTAATTTCTAACAAAACTTCAGAAGAAAAATAGAACTGAAATGATTAACTGTATTCTACAATAAAAATGTGGCTTATGCGTTTGGTTGAAACGATAATGTTGCTGTTAAAATCATGAAGTATTATGTGAATAAAGAGTTTAAACTGTTTTGACTTATTGATTGTTAATTTTCTGTTGAGTGAAGGGGAAAATATTTCTAGATAAAGATATCCGTGATATTTCATTTTTCTTGAGCTGATGTGGCTTTACAATAAAGCACACTAGCACCAATTGTAGACCACAAAGCACACTAGTACCTATTGTAGACCACAAAGCACACTAGCACCAATTAGATATTGCATACCATTATTAAATAATCTTGGGAAATTTTTAAAAAACTATCCATCCCACAAAAATTGAGAATTATGAAAAGTGAGTTATCATATTCTGCTGTGAAGTTCAAAATGTAAAAAACATTTGATAGAGATCATGACAGTGTAAAATGTTAGAAATTATTTTACCAATTGCATGCTTGTTTCTTTTTAAAAAGAAAGATTATGTATTGTGCTAAACTGACAACAAATCAATCATTTAATCAACATATTTATTTGTTTCAATGTAGTAATTTCATGGTAGTAAGTCTGCGTAATGCTACACTCAAACTTTTTAGTGGCATTGATGCATTTCATTGTCAATAAAAACTTATCATCACTCCATGATAATATGTCAAAATAACGAGTTTGTCATGTGATTCAGAAACTGAGAAACTTAACAGTGGTACTAGTACTGGTTGATAACGAAGCATTGGGTAACAATAAATTCTATTTCAAATAACTATTTGTACAGGTATTCATTATATTTATAACCTAGGGAAGAAAGCATTAACTGACGATTCCAGTCGTGATAATAATATAATTTAAGTGTCTCTGCCACAATATTTACAAAAACATCTTAAAAACTTTTTGCAGAGAAAATACAAAATACATATCTGTTCCTGTTTTTTATTATTAAGATAACTTTAACCCCAAATAAACTAGAAATACTAATAACAAAGATTAGCCACATTGAAACTCCTTAAAGAAGTTGTTTCAATTCAACTTGTGTCCTAAGGATCTATTTGATGTGGATCAGAGGGACCAACTTAAACAAGGTTAGAACAAATGTAGGAATACAACCGTTTTTCCATGAACATCAAAATAGTTTTCAAAAGCCAAAACACCATTTCTCAGCATTACTAGCACTTATTGTAAATTTAGTTTCAATTTAATTTTGAATAAATTGAAATTTAAAACAAATTAAATACATTAACTAGCAATTTAAATTATCGCAAGTGATTATTTTAAATTAAATACAATCAATTTGCAAACACGAGCCTCAAGAAATCAAACCTCAATCACATATGACCTAATTTGAATCATATTTATTTGTTTTTCCTTCTCAGAAGAAAAAATATCTATAAAAGAAATACAATAGATAATATATTGTAAAAATTGTCCATATTCACCTCTTATTTTTCTGACAATACTATAAAATATGTTGGCACTTAATGTCTTAAAATTAAAACCAGTACCCGGTACAGAGATTATCATAATTAATACATACCCTAAGAGAGTTGAGACGAAAACATGGAATAATAATTAAGTGCCTACATTTAAATGTTTGTTTAAATCAATCTATTTTCTAGCTGTGACCTCAAATTTAAAAAAAATATATCAAGAAACAATAGCAATAATAAACAAAACTATTATTTTATAACCAAATTATTATTTTCTAGTTGATAAGTAAATTAATTTATGTCCATAATTAAAATGCATATAAGGTCTGTAACAATTTATGCCTGGCTTCAGATGATTTTTCCAGTATAGGATGTGGCCTGTTGAGAATAAAAAGTATTTATTTGTTGTTACTAGTGATTATAAATGCGAGGCAAATATGATGGGCATGACATTAATCACAGTTGGCTCATAGGGCCATAGACCTGGACCATTCACAGTTGTCATAGGGCCATAAAACAAGAACATTCACAGTTGTCATAGGGCCATAGAATCTGACCATTCACAGTTGTCATAGGGCCATAGAATCTGACCATTCACAGTTGTCATAGAACTGGACCATTCACAGTTGTCATAGAACTGGACCATTCGCAGTTGTCATAGAACTGGACAATTCACAGTTGTCATAGAACTGGACCATTCACAGTTGTCATAGAACTGGACCATTCACAGTTGTCAAAGAGCCATAGAACTGGACCATTCACAGTTGTCATAGAACTGGACCATTCACAGTTGTCATAGAACTGGACCATTCAGAGTTGTCATAGAACCAGACCATTCACAGTTGTCAAAGAGTCATATAGCCGGACCATTCACAGATAAAATTATTAATTAATTCACTTACTTGCTCATTAAAATCTGAATCATATCCCTGGCAAGCTTAGGGAAATAGGGCTGTCTAACCACATGCTCCAGTACCAACAATGCTCCAGTGATGCTTGCAGGAGGCTTGTATTTCTTGTCTTCCCCCTTTAGTTGGTTGAGACAAGTACACAAATATGAGCAATAGATTCATAACTAACATTTATCTCAGAAATTAATTAGAGGTAAAGAGTTAACAAACCTATGAAAAAAAAACAATAACGTATTCACATAATCGTACTAGGAAAATGGACTTCTTTGGTTATTATTGTACAAATAAAATTTAAATTTCAGATTCATATTTTGTAAGTGCGTGTATTTACTTTAATCTCACCTTAAGCAGGCCAACTCACCTTAAGTAGGCCCAAGAAAACTAAAAATGAATTAGCTATAAGGGCACCAGCATTGTTGACATGCTGAAAGAGATTTTGAAGAAGTCTGTCTGGAAAAAAGTAAACAGCTTCATTTAATAGAGGTGAGAACAAACATGTCAGCTGGCAGTAATTTTAAAAAGAAGAATGACATGAACTCATGTATGACACCAGTAGCCCAGGAACTGCTTCTCCTGTTGATTGCTGTGTCAAATCTTGGATGACGTTAGCCTCTGATGCAAGTGTTCCGATCAACAATGAAAACACAAGGGCATAAAGGTGCACACAAGGTCATAATGGTGCACACAATGCAGACCTGTTTACACTCAAACTCTAAAAATCGTACAATATCATCACAATAGCGTTAAATACATTATCTATAGGCTGCTCACTTGAACAATTTAATTCAACTTGACATTTCCATGTTGGCTACCAGAGGCTGTTCACTTGGTGCGAGTCCAACAAGAACCAAAGAGGAGCTTGAAATTATTCACCTTATTTTATTATAATAATTTTAATTTTTACCCCCTGGTAACTTTAACATTAGCTTGTGTCTAATTATGAAATTTTATGATAAATAACTTAGTTAATTACAAAACACATTTTCACAGTACAATTTATTATTACATAATAATATATCAATGTTTCAATGCCAATTATTGTTATTATTATTGTTAGTGTTCTTAAATAGCGTGTTACCCCAGCCTAGGGCTGGGCTCAACCCGCTGTACATAAAAATATCAGCAAACATAATCATGATATTAAAAAATAACATACATTTATTTAATTAAAAAACAAAACAAAAACAAATGTATATTCCCCCCACCCACCCCAGAACTTTTACATGTCAAGCGATGGACGCCGCCCAGCAGCATCGTTTATAGGTCAGAGGGGGGAATCAGTCGGGATCGTAGAGTTTAAAGAGATGTGTTTTGAGGGCAGATTTGAAGGCCTGTATGGTCGGTATATTGCGGATGTGTAGTGGGGGAGAATTCCTTTGTTCAGAGCGCAGATAGAGAAAGATCGCTCACCGTATGTTTAAGTGCGTGTTGTGGGAACAGACAGAATATGCGTGTCTGCGGAGGAACAAAGCTGTCGAATGGGTGAATAGAAAGAAAGAAGTTCGGTTAGATAGGAAGGGCAGGAATACGAGAGAAAGTTGTGACAGACAGCTTGTAACAGACCTGTTTACTCTTACGATTTTGGCGTACAATGTACGATTTTGAGGTGTATATATTAAATAAAATGTATTATTATTTATTTTTTTTACTATTAAGATATTGTATTGAATGAAGTTTTGATGATATTGTACGATTTTAAGAGTTTGAGGGTAAACAGATCTGTTGTAATCAATGCATGCCTGTATATGGAGCCAATGGAGTGACGTCATCACTTTTTTTTTGCCTTTAGAACTAGTCTAGCAGCTGAGTTTTGAGCCTTTTGTAGCTTTTCTATGAATTGTTTTGGTGAACCTGATAGAAGAGAGATTCAATAGTCAAGACCAGAGAGAACAAGAGCACAGACTAGGATTTTTGTTATGCTAACTGTGAGTTAGTGGCGGATGGAGCTGATTGTGAAGGAAAAGTGCTTCCGTTTTGTCATCATTAAGCTGCATCCATGACTTGACATCACCAATGCACTCCCGCACAAAGTCTGGACAGCGGAATCGACAAGCAAGGGATGGGTATGCTTGTATAGCTGCGTGCCATCTGCGAATGACTGGCTCTCAACAGCATGCCTCCTGAGCAAGAGGAGACAATTAACTTGTCGGCCAATTAGCTTATTGGTGCAACCCAATCTGTGACAGTTTCAGTGATGTTGCTGAGATGCTCCACTTGCTGTTGATAACATAAATGAACAATTCTCAACTTGTTATCCTACCTGCACACTCACAAGCCTTTTGTTGGGCTTCATCCTCCCTGCTTACTACAGCAGATACCTGCAGAATGCCCAACAAGAAAAATATAGAAAACTCATGAAGTGTTTTTTCACATTTAAATGTAAGGAACTAAGAGAAAAAAGTCAACTTTTGTCAGCATTTCAAAGCTTCTCTTACATAATTATTCAGGAGATGGGTGGACTTATCTATGTAAACATTTCATTGCTAAATTAAGAAATTATTTTTAAATTATGTTGAATCTTTGTGCTACAACTACGGCATTGCTTTTATCTTATGATTATTTTGATCTGATTAGGATTTAATAAGCTTCTTTAAAACTTGTATAACAAAAAGTGATTATATTTATTACCTTCATAATCATTCCAACAACTTTATCAACATCTTTGCCATCCTCCTTTGAAAGAAAACACACACAAATTATTTGTAAAAAGGCCCTATGGTCCCACAGTTACAGGAAAACTGATTTAGTCATTCGAAATATAAAGTGAGTTAGGGAAAGATGTGACAACCCTAATGCAAAGATGTGACAACCCTAATGCAAAGATGTGACAACCCTAATGCATATTGTCACAGATCAAATATTTAGATATCAATTTTGTTTTGTAAAATAATGTACTGTTTTGTTAAGTAAAAAAAAACAGGAAGTTAAGGAATGATGGGATAGAGAAGAATCGACAGTAACAGTTGGAGCTTTTTTATTAGCTCTTGCCACGATCATCTAGTTATTAAACAGCATCTTAATGTTGATTTTGTGAAGTGGAAGAAGTTATATGTCACATTTCTCTTTGCTTTGATCTACAGAGATATTATTTTATTATGTGTACGTTGATCAGTTAATAAACGTCGTGGTGCTAATTCAATGAGTTCTCTGATACTTGTTTGGATAAATATGGACGTATGTAGATGTGGATCAATAGTGTAAGCAATAACTACAACTCTATAAGTGACATCATAACCCACACATTTATGATACATTACACATATGTTGCCTAGATATGGTACAAAAGCTTTGAGGAACTAGAAAAAGCTTAAGCCAGATCTTGCTAATTAACTGTTAGAAAGAACCATAAAACCATACAAAAAATAGAGAGATATGTGTTTGAACATGCTTGAAAAGTTGAATTAAAGGAAACAAAAAAAAAAGACTATGGTGTGTGCAGCCAACACCAGGGACCTTCAATCTTCAAACTGACCAACTACTGTATTCATATTAATCAATACTTTAATCCTAACTGTGTTTTCTCTACGGCAATAAAGAAGAGCAAAAACTCTCATAAAAACAATTTTGTTTCATGCCAACTTTTTCAGAAACATGAAATTATTGCTGTCAGTTCACAGCCTCATTTGAACTGGCAGACAGAGCTGGAGAAAAAGGTTGATATTTGTGGGATAACAGAAGTATTTTTTTAAGTCATTGGTCTAGTTTCATACAAGTATTATTAAAAGCACATTAAAAGCACCAGTCTACTTTCATACAAGTATTATTAAAAGCACCGGTCTAGTTTCATACAAGTATTATTAAAAGCTCCGGTCTAGTTTCATACAAGTATTATTAAAAGCACCGGTCTAGTTTCATACAAGTATTATTAAAAGCACCGGTCTAGTTTCATACAAGTATTATTAAAAGCACCGGTCTAGTTTCATACAAGTATTATTAAAAGCACCGGTCTAGTTTCATACAAGTATTATTAAAAGCACCGGTCTAGTTTCATACAAGTATTATTAAAAGCACCGGTCTAGTTTCATACAAGTATTATTAAAAGCACCGGTCTAGTTTCATACAAGTATTATTAAAAGCACCGGTCTAGTTTCATACAAGTATTATTAAAAGCACCGGTCTAGTTTCATACAAGTATTATTAAAAGCACCGGTCTAGTTTCATACAAGTATTATTAAAAGCACCGGTCCACTTTCATACACGTATTATTAAAAGCACTGGTCTAGTTTCATACAAGTATTATGAAACAGGTAAACAGCGTGAGCTACATTTTAAAAATCTAACTTACTAGTTTATAGCGTACTGCAGCTAATTTAATCTATCACATGAGATATAAAACGCCATAGGATAAACATAGAACATCATGCTAACTGCATGATAAACATAACATAATGCCAATTCACTTATTGATGAAATATGTAAACACAAATTGACAATGTTTGAAAGCCCCTACAAGGTATACAATGACATACTCCCTACTTCTGTATTAGTAAAATATATAGAATGACATACTCACAAATCTTTAACAGTACCATGTTTGGTATTTACATACCCCCAAACCAACTCTTCTATTAGTACAATTTATAGAATGACATACCCCCAACTCTTGTATTAATTCATCTACTCCATTGTGACCAAGCTGAAGTAATTTTGTTGGTGATGGGAAGGCCAGAAATTCTTTGGCCGTGATTGCCTGAAAAGAAAAGAAAAAGATCGATTACAAAGCAGGTACGTACAAACAATGACAACAAATACAAAAAAGGTAGAAAAATGTTTGAGTCATCCATACATATTATGCCATGTAGTAGGGTCAGCAGACGGCCCAGATTTATGTTTATAAAGTGATTAAAACAAATATGACACAATAATTCATCATCATCAATGGCACTACAGCCCATGTAGGGCCCTGGCCTGCTCCACCACATCCTTCCATTCGGAGCGATCCATGGCTTTTCGTCTCCATGCTCGAACCCCCAACTGGTGTAAATCTGTCTCCACATCATCAATCCACCTCATCCTTGGGCGACCGATGAGTCGTCTGCCCCTAGGCTTCTGCCTGTATATTATTTTGGCTGCTCTGCATTCCGGCATCCTTTCAACATGACCTGCCCAGCTTATTCTGCCTTTTTTTATCATTGTGACTATGGGTAGTTCTTTGTACAAATCGTAAAGTTCTTGGTTTGTACGTATTCTCCAGGTATCATTTTCTAACACTGGTCCTGGTCCATATATTTTGCGCAGGATTTTCCTCTCCCATGTGTTGAGCAGGTTCTCTGCTTTTCTGGTGAGGGTCCAGGTCTCACTAGCGTACGTTACTACAGGTCTTATGATGGTGGTGTATATTGTCTTCTTTGTTCCCCTTGATAAGTTTTTGTTTCTCAGTAGCTTTTGTAGACTGAAATAGGAACGGTTGCCTGCTGTTATCCTTTCTTTCACCTCTGTCATTATCTCATTGTGCTCATTTATAGTTGCCCCTAGATATTTGAATGTGTCCACTCTCTCAAATTTGTGGTTGTTTATATTGATGCTATCATCAGCATGGGAGTTTCTTGACATTATCATATACTTTGTCTTCGGTTCATTTATATCAAGGCCAGCTTTGAATGAGGCATTTTCAAGTTCCCTGAATGCTTTAATTATGTCATTACGGTTTTTACCCAGTAGTGCTATATCATCTGCATATGCCAGGTAATGCAATGGTTGGCTATATAAGGTTCCTGATGGTCGTTGCTCTGTAGTATCTCTCTGGAAATAGTTTGTTATGGTTCCACTGGTGCTAATGTGAATGCTTCTAATAACTTTTTCTAGCGTGATGTTAAACAGGATACATGATAGTGAGTCTCCTTGTCTGAGGCCCCGATTAACTATGAACTCCCTAGAATATTCTCCCTGAATCTTGATTCTGCTTTTGGAGTTGGCCATTGTCATGTGTATGAGCCGAGTAAGCTTGTTAGGGACTCCAAGTTCTTGTAGAGCATTGTATAAGTAATTCCTGTTTACACTATCGTATGCTGTTTTGTAATCCACATATAGTTGGTGTATGTCGATGTTATATTCGTAGCATTTCTCCAGGAGATATCTTATAGTAAAAATATGATCCGTGGTTGACCTATTCTGCCGGAATCCACATTGATAGTCCCCTAGGATCTGTTCACTGAACTTTTCCAATTTTCTCGCTATAAGTTTTGTGAGGATTTTGTACATTAAGAAGGGAGATACCTCTATAGTTTGAGCATATCAGCTTAGATCCCTTTTTGTGGATTGGGATTATGAGTGCTGTGTCCCATTCAGTTGGCATTTCTTCCTCCTGCCAGATTCTGGTTATAAGTTCGTGTATTTGCCTATGCAGTTCGCTACCACATAGCTTTATCAGTTCTGTAGGGGTAAGGTCTATTCCTGGGGCTTTTTTATTTTTCATGGTGGAGATTACATCTTTTATTTCATTTAATGCTGGTTGGTTGACCAGTGGGTCCGGTCCTCCATGTGGCGGGGCGTAATCCTCATTGGTTCCTCCACCTAAGCCATTCAGTAGGTCTTCAAAGTGTTGTGCCCATCTCTCTAGTACTCTACTGCTCTCTGTGATCAATTCTCCATCCGTGCTTTCACACATGTGGGATCTTGCTTGAAAGCCATTCTTTTCCTGCTTTATCTTCAGGTACATTCCCCTCACATCTCTTTCTTTTGCCAACTCTTCTATCTCTACTATTTTTTATTTTTCCCAAACACGTTTTTTCTTTCTGCAAATTTTGCTGGCCACCCTTCTTGCTTCATTATATAATTGTCGTGTTCTTCTTGTTTCCCTTTGCAGCATCATTAGTCGAGCTTTGTTTCTTTGTTCTATAAGTTCTTTGCATTCTGCGTCACACCATCCTGTTCTTTTCACTGCTGGTTTAAATCCAATCGTTTCCTCTGTTACACTTGTGACTATTTGCCTCATCTTTTTCCATTGCTGGTTTATATCAACGTTGCTGGCTGATTCTCTTTTGGATAATTCTAGTTGAGTTTCAATCTTCTGTTGATATTCCTCAGTAATTTTTGGGTCCCTACTCAGTATCTGACTATTGTACTGTTTTTCTCTTTTATTTTGTTTATTGTGGATGTTACAGATTCTTTGCTTATATTTGATTCTAACAAGCATGTGGTCTGAGTCTATGTCCGCCCCTCTACAACTTTTCACATCTGATATGTCCGAGCCATGCCTCTGGTCGATGAGTACGTGGTCTATTTGATTACGGGTAAATCCATCTGGAGATATCCATGTCGCTTTATGTATTTGTTTATGTTGGAATACTCTGATACTGATTATCATTCCTTTTCCAGAGGCGAAGTCTATAAGACGTGTCCCGTTGTCATTGCTCTCATCATGCATACTTTCCTTTCCGATTGTTGGTCTGTAGACTAGTTATTTCCCAATTTTTGCATTGAAATCGCCAAGGACTATTTTGATATCATGTTGTGGAGCCTCTCATCAAATACTCCTTCCAGTGTTTCGTAGAAAGTTTCCTTCATGCTTTCATCTGTATCATCCGTTGGAGCATGAGCGCAGATTAACGTGATGTTAAACACTTTTCCTCTAATCCTTATGGAGCATAATCTTTCACTCACTGGTTTAAACCCAATGACTGCATTTACTGACACCATTATTAACATCTTATAAAATTTGTTAGATAAGAAACAAAGCTGTCGACATGTTGGTAGCAGCAATAAATAGCCGGTCACAGGGATGAAGCTGTTTATGTCCACATGTCTGGTAGCTTTCATAAACAGCTGGTCCCAGGGATGAAGCTGTTATGTCCACATTTTTCAGTAACATGAAAATAGCATGAATGTTATCCTAAAGTTTTTTTTTAACAGTTTATACATTTAAAATCCACTAAGAATGGATTCCCCACTACCAAAAGGAACTATTGGGGTTAACAGTTAACTTGAGTATTCTATACTGAGGATCTTCTGTCATTTATTGCTTAGATTGAGAAAATAGAGTTGAATTAGATACTTCTCTTTGTAAGGTTAACCTAAAATATTCTGCATCCCATTTGTAGTTCTTGGACGTGGGTAATGTTTCCTGTAAGCTTTGGGCATGCACACAAGGGCATAAAGGTGGACAAAAGGGCATAAATGTGCACACAATGGCATAAAGGTGCACACAAGGGTATAAAGGTGCACACAAGGGCATAAAGGTGCATACAAGGGTATAAAGGTGCACACAAGGGCTTAAAGGTGCACACAAGGGAGAAAATGTGCACACAAGGACATTAAGGTGCACACAAGGACATAAAGGTGCACACAA
Source organism: Lymnaea stagnalis (assembly GCA_964033795.1). Classification (NCBI taxonomy): domain Eukaryota; kingdom Metazoa; phylum Mollusca; class Gastropoda; family Lymnaeidae; genus Lymnaea; species Lymnaea stagnalis. The sequence goes on along the minus strand of CAXITT010000539.1, from coordinate 39,016 downwards.
GGACATAAAGGTGCACACAAGGACATAAAGGTGCACACAAGGACATAAAGGTGCACACAAGGACATAAAGGTGCACACAAGGACATAAAGGTGCACACAAGGATATAAAGGTGCACACAAGGATATAAAGGTGCACACAAGGATATAAAGGTGCACACAGTTGAAAAAGGACTGTGCACACAATGCCATAGAGGTGCACAGTTGAAAAAGGTCTGTGCACACGACATAATGGTGCACACAGTTGAAAAAGGTCTGTGCACACAGTTGAAAAAGGTCTGTGCACACAGTTGAAAAAGGTCCGTGCATACAAAGGGATAATACAGCAGCATACCTAACATTTTAAAAACAGGAAAAAAGAGAAGTTCAGTGCAAAAAGTTCATAAGCTCCCAAAACATAATTCACTTGACAAGTTGCTAAGCTTGGTAACTCCACTTTTAATGTACTAGTTGCTAAGCTTGGTAACTCCACTTTTAATGTACTAGTTGCTAAGCTTGGTAACTCCACTTTTAATGTACTATTTACTACACTTGGTAACTCCACTTTTAATCTACTAGTTGCTAGAACTGTGCTGAGCAATATCTAAGTTCTGACCCAGTTAGAACTGTGCTGAGCAATATCTCAGTTCTGACCCAGTTAGAGCTATGTTGAGCAATATCTCAGCTCTGACCAAGTAGAACCGTGCTGAGCAATATCTCAGGTCTGACCCAGTTAGAACTGTGCTGAGCAATATCTCAGTTCTGACCCAGTTAGAGCTATGCTGAGCAATATATCAGTTCTGACCCAGTTAGAGCTGTGCTGAGCAATATCTCAGTTCTGACCCAGTTAGAGCTATGCTGAGCAATATTTTGGGTTACAACCCAGAAGTTGGTGTAACTTGTTTGCACTGCTATCATACAAAGGCAAAATTAAACTTTGGAAAGTGAAAATTTTTGCGGACAACTTGAAGCTCAATTTTCCAAATGTGGCATTTAGGAAGAAAATAAAGAATGTATCAAATGTTTAACTTGTTTTCTTGTCTAATGCTCATGCCAATAGGATTATCTATCAGATGTTGTATGTGGCCATTCTATTAAATGAATGAAAACTTCATTGAAATTTAACAATTTTAATATTGTATGCAAAGAAAACATTTTCATATTTTAATTCTTGAGTGCAGCCCTTCCAAAATTTTGATTTTCTCAGTAACTGTTATTTTCTGTGTTAAATGGGCTAATAATAATCACCCACACTTGAGATGGCCAGATAAGCATCTACATTTATTACACCAGACTAGAGGTGGCCAGAGAAGCATCTACATTTATTACACCAGACTGGAGGTGGCCAGAGAAGCATCTACATTTATTACACCAGACTGGAGGTGGCCAGAGAAGCATACATGTTTATTACTAATATTACATTCACCTTTTGCTTAACGCCATAGGAATGTAATTCAATATCCATTTTAAAAAGTTGGACACAAAAAAATAATTTTTTTTTTTATTTGGACCATTTTTATGAAGAAATGTCCCATCATTGGGTTCACAGCTTTGGGTTATATTTAAAAACAGTTAACAAGGAGTTTACTTGTTTGATTTCTAAATTGTTTTTTGAAAACTTCTTGCATGATGCCAGCTCAAAAACTATTTGATTAAAAAAACAAAAGAAAAACCCAGAAAACTATGAGCTCATTGTGTTCACCTATTTATTGCCAAGACACACTCAAAGGTGATCCAAAGTAACATGTCAACAAATGTATAGCTCATAAAAAGACAAACAGAAATAGGTAGCCAGAATTGATATAATGTATGCATAATAATTGATTGCTAATCAATGTTAAAAGAATATAGAAAATTTGGATGGAGAAACTGTATAAAATTGCATTGGGGAATAATTTCAAATGATTTATGTAAAAAAAAAATTTGCCCGTATAAAATATGTGTACAACATTTGACCAGGGAATTACAGAGAAAACAACTGAAATGAACTGAGACATTTAGTGGTCATTACAGGCTTTGCATCATGCTAAACAAAAGCAAGGTTTTTTGCATAAGAATAATTTTAAAAACAAATAACTTTAGAAATATTGAGACCAATAAAAAGTATTACATTTTACAGACAAAAAAACCCCTTTGTAAGCACTCAAGTTGGTCATTGCCTAAATGATCTAAGTAAGCACTCAAGTTGGTCATTGCCTAAATGATCTAAGTAAGCACTCAAGTTGGTCATTGCCTAAATGATCTAAGTAAGCACTCAAGTTGGTCATTGCCTAAATGATCTAAGTAAGCACTCAAGTTGGTCATTGCCTAAATTATATCAACAACTCACACCATAATCAAGAGATTGATTTCTATTTTAAAGTTAAAATGTTAGGACAATATAAGATTTTTAAAAACTGTCGCAATCAACTTTATTTGTAAAAATTAGGTTCTTAAAAAATTATACTATGAATTTAATGGGATTAAAAATATGAATTTAATGGGATTAAAAATATGAATTTAATGGGATTAAAAGGTGAAGATGTCATAAAAACTAACAGTGAAATTTTTGGCCATTACAAATTTGAAAGATCATTTTTGTTAAATTGAGTACAAAGAAACAAAAATTACTGAAATGTAGTTAAATAAATCCATTTATTTATATTCTCAAAGAACGAAAAAAGACCATGAGTTATTTAAAAGGGGTAATGATAATGACTAGCTTTAAAGAGATTCTATCTTATCAGTAATAAACCGGATTAAATTGATTCCAAGAGAACGTTGTAGCAATATCAAGGTACACAATATCAAAAAGCATTATATTCAATGATTTTTTTTTGTTTAGGGTTCTTTAAAACACTTAAACAAGGGGAGTAAGAATTCCCTTTCATTTTATTAATTTTAATGTAATAAGCTATATAAATCTATATCTATATTTCAAAAACTTGAAAAAACTAGTAATGTGAGACAATTGGTGTCGAATGTATCAAGCTGACAGGGATATTTTTATAAACAAACTAAATAAATGGTCTAATATGTTGCATGCGTCACATATCATGAGAGACTAAGCTTGCCCATCTCAGCTGTCAAATCATCAGGAGCAGGCTCCTGGAAATGACAAAGAGAAAAAGATTGAGTGTTCAACCATTCTTAAGGATTTATTGCTTAAGAAATTCTTTTTTTTTAAGCTTATGTTCTCTGACAAATTTTCATCTTGCATTAGAAATTGTTGAAGTAAAATGGACAAGCTTAGTGGATTTTTTACTTAATTGGTTAACATTTAATTTTTAAAAAAACAACCATTTATTTCATGCATTTAAACCATAACATTTCAAGTGAACTTGTATCAGTATATTCTTAAACCCTGAAACCACTTTGACATGGGGAAAATAAACAACTAGGATAGAACAAACACCTAGGATATAACAAACAACTAGGATAGATCACGCAGGTAAGAAACCATGGCTCAAACTTTAAGCATTAAAAATTAATAACTTTTACGAGTAATACTAGATATTTCTCTACTTACTGGCTTTGGTTTAATACTAGATATTTCTCTAATTACTGGCTTTGGTTTAATACTAAGATATTTCTCCACTTACCGGCTTTGGTATAATACTAGACATTTCTCTACTTACTGGCTTTGGTATAATACTAGATATTTCTCTGCTTACTGGCTTTGGTATAATACTAGACATTTCTCTACTTACTGGCTTTGGTATAATACTAGATATTTCTCTACTTACTGGCTTTGGTATAATACTAGACATTTCTCTACTTACTGGCTTTGGTATAATACTAGATATTTCTCTACTTACTGGCTTTGGTATAATACTAGATATTTCTCTACTTACTGGCTTTGGTATAATACTAGATATTTCTCTACTTACTGGCTTTGGTATAATACTAGATATTTCTCTACTTACTGGCTTTGGTATAATACTAGATATTTCTCTACTTACTGGCTTTGGTATAATACTAGACATTTCTCTACTTACTGGCTTTGGTATAATACTAGACATTTCTCTACTTACTGGCTTTGGTATAATACTAGATATTTCTCTACTTACTGGCTTTGGTATAATACTAGATATTTCTCTACTTACTGGCTTCTTTGGTGTAAGGGCCACTCCTTTCACTTGAAGATTCACATCATTGTTTAATTGTCCCTCGTCATCATCTTCAGGTTCCTTAACAAATAAAATACATTAAAATTAGTAGCAACTTTTAATCAATGGGTGTCAGAAAGTCATGAAACTTTGATAAGTGGACTGAACTCTGCTCAGTGAATAAAACTAAGCCCAGAGGAATGAACCCTGCCCAATGCATTTATTGCTCAAGAATTTCAAATGTATTGAACAACGAACACCAGCAGATGCTGTAAATAAATAAATGTAGACATTCACAAAACCTTTCTTTACAAAAATAACTTGGAGAAACTTCCACTCCTCACCCTGTTTTGATAATAGCTTGTTACACAGCTTAAATTAATGCATTCAATGAGAAAGTCTAATTCGAGTGTCAGTGAGAGAGATGCATCATGAGCTTCATAAAGTAGCTGGACTGCAGATAATATATGGATTAAATTGTTACCCTTAATGGACTGAGGGTACCAGGCTAGTAACATGGATTAAATTGTTACCCTTAATGGACTGAGGGTACCAGGCTAGTAACAAGACATTTTGTATTTTTTAGTTACGTTTTAAAGGGACATACAATCATTAAATAAAAAAATGGAATAATTAGCATATGAATTTCTAACAGAGTCTCTAATTTGTCAATTTGTGCCCCCTAATGACATCACTCCAACATAGAATTGGAAGCATAGCTAGAATGTTATCATCGGTAATACCTGATGAGGCTACCACTTGGCTTCTGACATAAGTAAATGTAAATTGGCTTGCTACTAATGAATGGTGGTGGGCCAGTTACAAAGCTAATGTCATTGTGCCCATTAATAAAACTGATCTTATCCAGTGTTTCACTGTTGGATTGGCAATATATTTTGACAGTGTTTTCAAGCTGAATTATGGATCAGGACTTGGAATCCAAAACTGGTTCCTCACAAATCAATGTAGCAGGGTTAGTGTAAGCAGGTCTGCTTAGCAGGGCCTAGCACTCGAAAATTCATGCTGTGACACCATTATTGACAGATTTATTCCAAACTATTACTATTTCTAGATAAGGGTTCAATTCTGTTGTTTGTATTTTACATACATTTATCTATTTGTCAGTTCATTATAATTGTGAGCTCATTTATTTTGCATTTTGTCATCAATTTTAAAAAATTCCATTTCTAAATATTATTAGTTGAAGTAAGCTAATATCTAGCAGGGCCTAGCACTCGAAAATTCATGCTGTGACACCATTATTGACAGATTTATTCCAAACTATTATTATCTGGTGAATATTTTTCTCTTGAACTAAAAATCGAAAGGTGTAAAAGAATATACCTCTTCATCTTCTTCTTCGTCATCTTCACCTTCCTCATCCTCTGATCCTTCATCGCCACTAGGAGAGACAAATTAAAAAAGGCTTTATGAACAATTTAGTAAGAGCATGGGCCTCTAAACACCATGTGTAAAACCTAGCAAGCTTAATTAAGGTAATGAAAAAAAATCGTTCAAAGTATTTTCTTTAAAGCTTTCATAAATTCAGTTAAATTATGGACAGCATGGATTACCTAAACTCTCTAATATCTTTTGGCTTTTCTTTGTTAATTTTCATTTTTTGTTAAAAAGATATGCATACAAAAAAGATTCTTCCATGAAAATTTTCAGCACTAAGTTCTTTCAAGTATCTTATTGTACCCTATTGTCAATCTACGACAAGTTTTAACAATGAATTATTTTCGATTTACAAACCAGTAGGCTGACAAACCAGCATGCCTTAAAATTGGACAACCTTGTTGTGCAAAAGGTATTCAAAGGAAGCACAAAAAAAAGACTTCTAAACATATAACAAGTCATTTCAATGATGACCATTCTCTCATTTTAGATAATTAGTTATTAGCATCAGGTGAAAAGCTAAAGAGTAAAGTTTGTTTTGAAATATTTTTTTATAGTGTACAATTTTTTTTACTTGTGATGTTTGTAATAATGACCAAGCAATACACGTCTGTGAAGTTGAAATAAGCTGGATGATATACCCGTCACAGTTCTGTCTGCAATAGTTCAACTAGCTCACAGGTCTGTCTGTAATAGTTCAACTAGCTCACAGGTCTGTCTGTAATAGTTCAACTATCTCACAGGTCTGTCTGTAATAGTTCAACCATCTCACAGGTCTGTCTGTAATAGTTCAACTATCTCACAGGTCTGTCTGTAATAGTTCAACTAGCTCACAGGTCTGTCTGTAATAGTTCAACTATCTCACAGGTCTGTCTGTAATAGTTCAACCATCTCACAGGTCTGTCTGTAATAGTTCAACTATCTCACAGGTCTGTCTGTAACAGTTCAACTATCTCACAGGTCTGTCTGTAATAGTTCAACCATCTCACAGGTCTGTCTGTAATAGTTCAACTATCTCACAGGTCTGTCTGTAATAGTTCAACTATCTCACAGGTCTGTCTGTAATAGTTCAACTATCTCACAGGTCTGTCTGTAATAGTTCAACCATCTCACAGGTCTGTCTGTAATGGTTCATTATTTTAAAAAGAAACATCACAAGTTGTTTGGATTAGCCAACTGTTGAGATGAAAGAAAACAAGTCCTTACCTTAATGAACCCAAGGCTTCTTGAAGGCCAATAAACTCTAACAAGTCCTTACCTTAATGAACCCAAGGCATAGGCAAATAGACTCTAACAAGTCCTTACCTTAATGAACCCAAGGCTTCTTGAAGGCCAATAAACTCTAACAAGTCCTTACCTTAATGAACCCAAGGCTTCTTGAAGGCCAATAAACTCTAACAAGTCCTTACCTTAATGAACCCAAGGCTTCTTGAAGGCAAATAGACTCTAACAAGTCCTTACCTTAATGAACCCAAGGCTTCTTGAAGGCCAATAGACTCTAACAAGTCCTTACCTTAATGAACCCAAGGCTTCTTGAAGGCAAATAGACTCTAACAAGTCCTTACCTTAATGAACCCAAGGCTTCTTGAAGGCAAATAGACTCTAACAAGTCATTACCTTAATGAACCTAAGGCTTCTTGAAGGCCAATAAACTCTAACAAGTCCTTACCTTAATGAACCCAAGGCTTCTTGAAGGCCAATAGACTCTAACAAGTCATTACCTTAATGAACCCAGGGCTTCTTGAAGGTCAATAGACTATCAAGCCCTTACCTTAATGAACCCAAGGCTTCTTGAAGGCCAATAGACTCTATCAAAGATTTGATGTCTTCACAACCTTCTTCACCAAAGTTATTGGCTGTCAAAAAAATTTATACAGAAATTTCTCAATCTAACCACAAAGAACAAAACAATAAACATAAATAAATATATATATAAACTATAAAATTTCTTAAAACTGTAATCGTGAAAAGCTCAAAAAGACCTGCTGTAGTTTTTGAAACCCATAAACTTGAATTAAATCATTTAAAAGTTATTCAACTTAACCTGATGTATTGAAAAGTACATTTGTGTTCAAATCTGTTGCTTTTTATGTGACAGTAAATCTGTTTTAAAAATCCTTGAGTGCGCAGGAAATATAAGTTAAATGGTCAAGTGCATATGAGTCTAAGTCAAAGGATTCTCATCATATCTAAGAGAAAATAAGCACATAAATATTTGAATTCTAAATTTTTTAAATTGTTAGGATTTTTTCGTCTTAAATTTAACATGCATTAACTTTCTTACCATCTAAGTCTAATTTCTGAAGCGATTTCTTTTCTTCCAAACTCTCCACAATTTCAATAGCTCCTGATTTGCTGATTTCATTGCCACTTAGTATTAACTCCTGTATAAAAAAAAATACATACATACAACTATATATGTCATTATTTAATGTGGAGATTTATTCTGGTGTGATAATATATTTATGGGGTGGGGGTGTGGTGATGGTGTATTTGTCATACTTCACCATGGATGCAAAGAAATAATTTTTCTAAAGTAATGCAATGAAGAGTACCTTCAAATTTGTATGACTGTTTCTTAATACATTAGCCACAGCCTTGGCTCCCTCTGTCCTGATTAAACAATCACCAAAGTTTATGACCTCTAAGTCTTCTAACCTTGGCAAGGCCTAAATATTGAAATAAATCGTTGACAAGAAAAATAAAATATATTATTCCATAACAATTTTAAGTAATAGAAGCTCTACAAACAAGTGTACATTTAGAATATATCTGCAACATTTAAAAGACATTTTTTAATAACATGTATAGTTAAAAAATATGAATATTGGTCCTTGTGGTGACATCTCACCTTGCCAGTATCAACAATTATAAAACTTTGAATAATTACAGAACTGACCTTGGCTATCGCCTCGGCACCTTTGGCAGTGAATGTGTTGTCATTGAGATTTAAATGTTTTAACTTGGGATTGGCCGCAATAGCTTCTGCCAACGCTGATATGCCCTGGTGATTTATTCCATTCTGTGGCATAGCTAAAAATTCTAGAGTTCCAATAGCCTGCAATGACATTGTAAATCAATGAGATTCAGAAAAGCTTACATTTAAATTGTAACTAAATTATCTCCACATTTAAGTAAGCCCCGCCCCCCCCCCCCCCTATATTCTTTCACTACATTTAATGTACCTTAAAAGCACCTGCTAGTGCTGTGGCTCCCTCATTCTCTAATCTATTTCTGCCAGAAATAAACACACGAAGGGCAAGTGGTCTACCAGCTTTAAGGCTGCTTTTATGACACTCTGTAAGACATTCGGCCAACATCTGAAATTTAGAAATATGAATCAACCAATGAAAAGCAGATTTATTGCCGACTCTAAAGGAAGCCATAGAATAACTGTCCCACACATCTATAGTGGATCTATAGTATTATCCCAGGGTAGAATGATTAATAGGTAAAGGATTTGTAAGAAAAATTAATTGCCTATTAAGACATATTATATTCTACTTATACACTAAATAAAAATAATGTTTAAAAGGAATCAAATTAAAAAATGCCTTGACCTTTCCTCCTCCTATCCCTAGGCCGTTGTTATTTAATTTCAGTTCTTTCAAACTGTAGCAGCTTGCACTTTTTAACAAATCCACCAGTCCAACAACACCGTTAGGACCAAAGGCATTGTCACTTAAATCAATTTCAACCAAATGGCACCCAGCTGCAATAATGGATGCACCCAAGTGTTTCTAAGGAAAAAAAGTATTCAATTAGTAATGGTTATAATAATAACAATGTAATACACATTTTTTATTCTTCAGCCTCCTGTTGATTTTGACATTCCTTTCAGCAGCTATTTAATGCAGGGAAGTTTGATCCTATTAATCTTTATTAGTTCAAATTTTAATTTAGCAAATTTTATAGAGCTGAAACTCACTCCTTTTTAACAGAGTTTTTTTACATGAATTAAATAGATGGAAAATGTATGTTATTAATGTGAAGGATAAAACTACTGACCAAAGCAAGAGGTATTTCTGTTTTTAACCTCCCTGTGAACATGTCACTCCACAAAGCCCGCTGAAAAAATACAGGGTCAACATTTCAATTAGAAACTTGTTACATAAATGGGCACAATTTAAAAAAAAATTCAGTTGCTATTTAGATTCCTTACATTTAATGAAACACTCAAACCAAATGCAACTGTTACAATATTTGAAGTTTTCAGTCTCCATAATCCAATGACAAAGATAATTTTAATAAGATTAGTGTCAATTAATGCCTATCATTTTAAAAGTATTGAAACTTTTACAAATCTTGAAGCAGTTTCAAATCTGGAAACCGTTTAATTCGAGACTGAGAGCTACATAACTATTTATAAACAGGGTAATTCTCCGTTCATTCTCAAAGCCTTTGATGGGTTGGTGATAAGATCCAGCAGACAAGAAAGTCAAACAAATTCTGCAATCAAAACTCTTGAGATTTCAATATCATGCCATAATGTAAGAGTCTTCCAAACCACAGCATTCAGTTTAGTTCACAGGCTTTTATTTATTGACAGTAGTAGATGACATGGAATAATAACTTGTGAAGATGACAACTTACATGTTAGGCAATTAGATGTTAGTAATAAGTGATTGTGATTGAACAGATAGACAAAAGTTTCAAATAAGCAGAATAAACAAGATTTTTAATAAATTTCCAACCATCAAAGAAGCATTCCATTATACTTACTTTTAATTTTTTTAAATAGAAATCCTAAAATACCTTGAATTCTGGGTGCTGACCCAGTGCTTTTGCTATTTCTTCAGCAGCATCAACTCCAAGGGTGTTGCCTTCTAAACGAAGTGCAGTTAAATTGTCACATTTGTTTATGGCATCAACGATATCGGCAGCTGCAAATATAATATGTAATGAACACAGGGCTTAAACTAATTAGGTTGATGAAAGAATGTTGGTGTTTCTCTTATTCGTTAAAGGTTAGTTACGCTTCTCGGCTGAACAGTTGGAATGCACGTTTTTTTTATAGCGCATATAGGTAACAATTATACATAGAGCAAGCTAATCCAGACTAAATTTAGAGAGGGAATTTACGCTTGAGTTATGGATACTGACTTAGGATTCAGGTTAGGTAGAGTTGTAGATTTTAAGACGAAAGTTTTCAACAAAAAATTATTTCATTCAATTGTAACATTTTTTAAGACTGTGTATGTGTGTCGTTGATTCTGTTTTATAATTAAATATTTATTTGTGGGCTGAACCACCTGTGTTTCTTAGTATAGTTATAGTATTGATAAAAGTGAGAACTAGTGAGAGTGTCATTGAATGTTAGAGTGAGTGTGGAGTGAGATTAAATTAAAGTACTTAATTAAGAAATGAAATCATACCCCAGATATAGCCTCGTGGCCGTACTAATCTAAAGTAAAACAAGGGACCTTTGTTTTTAACATAAACACAATTACCTAACATTAAGTGTATCAAAACAGATTTTAAAATAAATTATTCAAATGTATATCTAAAAATTCATAAATATTAAATTTACTGTCATTTTTTTAATTAAAATTCATTAAATAAAATTAGTCCTTTAGACCAGTGGTCCCCAAATGACGGTCCGTGGACCTTCACTGGTCCACATGCCGAACGCTGCCGATCCCCATAACATAAATATTTATTGTCAAATAGAAATACAAGTATAAAAATAAATCTTGCACCGGTCCGTGCTAAAATTTCGAAACTTGTTCACCAGTCCGCCAAACTTGAACGTTTGGGAACCACTGCTTTAGGCCACTAATGCCTTATACTAATACTACTAAATACTTAGTGTAAGTCTTAGTAATGCTACTAAGTAATAGTAATTATGCAAGTAATAGTACTAGTTTTAGTTAATAATACTAATTATGTTTGTCTGTAGGTTTGTCAGTTATTCTACATTCAATATTATTATTATTCATTTATTGTTTATTATATTATTAGGATTGTTATTGAATTTGTAAATTTATTAACAAAATGAACAATCATTTATATTATAAGTATATTCTAATTGAAATATAATATAAAATATTATTGTTGTTTTCATTATAATTATACTATGCTATATAATTACATAGAGTTATAGTTATAAGAGTAGTTAATAAATGAAAATGGTCTGCAAATGTTAATTTTATTTTGTTTTAATTTTTCTTTTTGTCCCACTTTGTAATTTCAAGAAATGTCAGAGACTATTGAGGATTATAACCTGTATCTGGCAAGCTTTGCCCAGGATGCAACAGCAAGTGTGAAAAGAAATGGCTATGCTATCTATTTGTATAATAGTGTACCGAACAAGACAGAGTGCATGAAAGCTGCTGTTTCTGCTCTTAGAGGCCTTCCAACAAGAGGATAGCAACTATGTCAAACTCTTAAAATCTTACAAAATCGTCACAAAATCATTCAATACATTAACTTAATAGTAAAAAATAAAAATACAGTATATATAATGTATACATCTCAAAATCATATATGGCATGCCTAAATCGTAAGAATAAACAGGTCTGTATATGTGTCAAGATTGTAAAAAAAGCTTTCTATTTTTAAAAAAGGAATTGAAACTAATTGGAATAAAATACAAAATCTTTTGTTGCAGCCAGTGGAAGTGCCCGTTAAAAAGAAGAAAAATATGTTGCCTTCCGGCAGTATTGATGCTACAACTATTGTAACACACAATGTTTGTTTCCTTCCACAGGAAATTGAGCACCACTCAAGATGTAACCAATGTTAGATTTAAAACACCATTGATTAAATATTTTTTGGGTATCATGTCTTCAAATGTATGAATTGTCTTTTTCCTTTGGAATACATTTAAAAAAAATATTTTTCCCCCTTTTCTTTTCATTTCAGAATATTTTTAATTCTTCATCTCATACAAATAAATATAGACCATAGCTTATATAAGGGTCTCATACAAATAAATATAGACCATAGCTTATATAAGGGTCGTTGAAAATGAGACCAAAAAATTCATAATTCCAGTTCTATAAAAGATAGAAAGATGAAATAAGTGTTTTTATAAATCTTATTATTCTTAAACTAGTACCTATTCAAATAAATACTCTTTTGAACAACAAGATCACCAGATGTGGGCTTTCAAGTAATAGTAATTACGAAGTGTCTACACGTCCGGCGCGCCGGACGTGTAGTGCGCAAGATACACGTCCGGCGACTTGTCACGTGACCGCCGGACATGGCCGGACGGCTAGTAGTTTTTATAATTCCAAACGAAGTACGATTTAGTACATCTTGTCTGGTCTTGTGGTAGAGTGGTTGCATGACGATAGGAATGTTTGAGGATCTATACCGGGGATAGGGTCGTTTTTTTTCTTCCCATTTTAATTAAAATATTTTGTATATATTTATATTATCATGTTCCTCAGCAACAGTAGTTTCATGAGAAGTTTTTAAATATTTTGTAGCAATTGAAATAATTTAAAATGAAATCTTTAACTTTTATTGGTTGCCACACTGGCCCCTAATTTATTTTATGGATTACTGGTACACAAAAAATAACAAACTAAACAAAAATGTTTACAAGCCACTTTCACTTAAGTTTCTTTTTCTATTATTTGCATTCAAGATACTCAGTACATTACTTGGTAGAGAAATAGATTTTAAAATTAACAATAGTTTTGAATTATTCGCAGTCACGTGACAAGGCTGACCGACACGATATCTCTCGCCACTTTGTTACGGCGGTCATGTGACTTGGTCGCCGGACACATAGTGCGGGAGATAGACGTCCGGCCAGTGCCTATTATATATGTGGATCGATTCCCCGCATGGGAACCCTTTTTCCCCCCATTTTAATTAAAAATATTTTATATTATATCTATATTATCATGTTCATCAGCAACAGTAGTTTTATTAGAAGTTTTAAAATATTTTTAGCAATTTAAAATGTTAACTTTACAATTTAAAATCTTTAACTTTTATTGGTTGCCTACTCCATACTGAATACTGGCCCCTAATTATATTATGGGTTACTGGTACACAAACTCAAATAAACTAAACAAAAATGTTTACAAGCCACTTTCACTTCAGTTTTTTTCTATTATTTGCATGCAAGATGTACATTACTTGGTAGAGAAATAGATTTTAAAATTAAAAATAGTTTTGAATCATTCGCTGTCACGTGACAAGGCTGATGGACAAAATATCTCTTGCCACTTTGTTACGGCCGTCGTGTGACTTGGTCGCCGGACAAATAGTGTGGGAAATATACATCCGGCACGCCGGACGTATAGACACTGCCTTTGACGTAATTAGGGCTAAAATTAAGGACGGATGCCATGGCGTCTTTTGTGTGTTTATTATTATTATAGTTGCAGTGAATTAGGGTTTAGGTTAGTTGAGGTATCGATTTAGGGTTCAGGTTAGGCATAGGGATCGATTAGGGTTCAGGTTAGGCATAGGGATTGATTTAGGATACATTCGTGAAATGCGATAAAAGTGGCATTTGTCCTTAAAATTTACCGTAATTGTTAGTAATTAGCCCCCCTAATCCTCCTAAATCCTAATCATTGAATATTCATTATCATCAAACTTCAACATTAAAGTTTAACAGTAGTAAGTAGGCCTAACAATCTTTTGTGATATGTTTTACCATCTTCTCGAGCATTGAGCTTTAATCCTTTTCCCTTAAAGCTTAATTCATAATCGGTATTGACCCTTGTCTGGGCTAATTGGTCAGTAAGATCGTCTAAAGTAGACATGATTGTTTACTGATTTACTGTATGAAAGATAGCACTCGGCAATTTTCCCACTTCCACACCTAATATTTTGAAGTACTTCCAGATTTTAATGGATCTATAGTTTAACTTTGTTGAAAGGAGATTTCGTTGTTTTTTTTTTTTTTTTTTTTTTTAATGACGTTATTGTTCATTCAGACTTCAATCATCAAAGTATAGAGAACTTTTAAACGTCCCTCCACCCTATTCCCAAATTAATAATAATAATAATGCNTTTTTTTTTTTTTTATTTTTTTTTTATTTTTTTTTTTTTTTTTTTTTTTTTTTAAATTAGACTAAAACCTAATATCCCGGTGGGTATAATCTGGCAAGGATGGAAACTAGTTATTTAAAAATTGATTCAACCTTTTGATGTCAATTAATAATAATTCGCACAAAAGTTCAATGCTTATGAATGGGGTCTCGGGGAGTTTATAAAATAATTTAAAACACTAAGTTATTCTATTATAAGGTGACCAAACGTCTCGTTTTTTCATATCGTACCCGGTCTCCTGAAAAAGTCTCTCGGGACGCCTAAATGTGTCTTTTCTAAAACCAAACACATTTTCAAATCACTAAAACTTCCTAATTTATAATATAACTTCAAGTAATATTATGGGTAATGGCTAGCTGTGTAGCCAGTGGCTACACTGTTCCCCCTCCACCGCTCTGCCGACGCTACGCAAAAGACAGTGTCCCTGCCATAGCCATATTCACTGCAAAATTATTGTTTTTGTTTATGATATGCCTCAGAGTAAATTAAATTACAAAAGTGAAAATAAATTTTAAAAGATTTGTGGGTCTCAAAATAGTTATAATTAGCATATTTCAATAAACAGTTTCCGGTGGAGGCCCTCGGACCCCTCTTTAGCTGGAAGTGGAAGGTATTCCCCAAACCCTCCTTGGGTGTGTCCCATTTTTTACTGTTCATGATTTGGTCATCCTACTCTATTAAGATTACTAATTTGTATTCTCGGGATTTTTCGATAAAGAAAACTTGTTTTAATCCTTTTTATGAAATCCTTTTTTTTTAAAAATAATCCTTTATATTAACTTCGCTTTTGTTCGTGTTTTTCTAAAAATATAACAGACTCTCCGTCATGCTGTCGAGCTGAAACTTGGCACACAGACTCTTTACCGATGACAACACATTCCATGAAATTTTCAGCCCCAACCCCCAAGAATCAGTTTTTCTTGTTTTTTAAGGGGAAGATGAATGAAATATGAATCGTTCCATTGGCGCGTGTTTTGGTATGGATGTTAAGTACGTAGCTGTTGTTTTGTGCTTTTTAATTGTTTGTATGTGTGACTTATTTGGGTTCAAATACCAAAATTCGGTTGATACAAGTACAATGGCATACATTATGATACATCACGTACAATTACATAAATGCAAATAAAAATGAATATAAAAGATTTATACAAAAAAACGTTGTTTTTAATGGTTGTTTAATTAAATATGAAACTAGTCCAAGCCTTGAGTCTCCACATTTGGTGCTGACTTTCGGTATGTGACAATGAGGCCGCATAGATCAGCATTTTTTTAAGGGGCGGCACAGTCAACCAAAATTTTATTTTATTTTAAGTATCGCCTATGTTTTTTCTTGTTTTTGCATCGTCTGCTTAATAAGGCATCTAACCAAAATTTCCGTTTGATGTTCATTTCTTTTCTTTTCAAGCCGAAATGTATTTTTTCTAATATTTAATTTATTTACTTCACACGTTCTGAATGCACTCCCTTATATCTTAGCCAAAAAAATATAAAAATATTTGCCATAGCTCTAAGAACTGTATGAAGAAAAGACTATGAAGTTCCAGATTAACCAATGCTTGACCCCAGCGACAAAACTAAGGAATAAAAGGGGCTATCGCCCAGCGTGGCACTTTGAGTGTCGGCAGTTTGCAAAAGATAAACCCAGAGATCCTTAATGTCCCTCCAGCAACAGACAATGATAACTACCCTATTCTCCGCGCAGAAGTAGAAGCAGCAGTCCAAGCACTCCAAACAGGAAAGGCCGCAGGAGTGGATAATGTCCCTGCCGATTTGATGAAACAAGGAGGAGAAGCAATGATAAGTGCCCTATTTAATATTTGTAACAAAATCTGGCTTACAGGTCCAAACCATGGACCCAATCGCTCATCGTCACCCTCCCCAAAAAGGGTAACCTACAGCTATGCCAAAACTATCGCACAATTAGCCTAATAAGCCATCCAAGCAAGGTCATGGTGAAGGTCATATTGCACCGACTAAAACCATATGCCGACAGAATCATTGCTGAAGAACAGGCGGGCTTCAGACAAGGACGGGGCACTACTGAGCAGATTCTAAATCTCCGAATACTATGTGAAAAATATGCTCAACACCAACAAAATCTATACCACGTCTTTGTTGACTTCAAGAAAGCATTTGACAAGGTTTGGCATGCTGCTTTTTTGGCCACCATGAAGCACTACAACATCAACACAAATCTAACCAGCATGATATGCAACCTCTATGATAAGGCCACCAGTGCAGTCTTCCTCAACAACAACATCGGAGAATAGTTCAAGACCATGGTTGGAGTACGACAAGGCTGCCTGCTCTCCCCCACCCTATTCAACATCTTCCTAGAGAGAATTATTTTAGATGCTCTGGAAGCGCATGAAGGGACAGTCAGCATTGGTTGTAGAACAATCACCAACCTACGCTTTGCGGACGACATAGACATGCTGGCTGGGAACGAAGAAGAGCTAGCCGACCTGGTAAAGCGTCTCGATAAGACCTCGTCGTCCTACGGCATGCTAATCAGTGCCGAAAAGACAAAACAGATGATAAATAATATCGCAGGCATCACCACTGAAATTAAGGTCGGGGAGGAAAAAAGACTAGTGGCTGTAGGCCGCTTCAAATACCTAGGAGCAATAGTCTCAGAACAAGGCTCCAAGCCCGAACTGATGTCCAGGATTGCGCAGACTACAACAGCACTAAAAGCTCAAGAAAATATGGAATGACAAAAATATAGCCCCCAGCACCAAAATCAGGCTGATGCGCTCATTAGTCCTCTCCATTTTCCTGTATGCCTGCGAATCCTGGACATTAACAGCCGATCTTGAAAGGAAAATAAAGGCGATGGAGATGAGATGCTTCAGAAGCATTTTTGGCATCTGCTATAGGGACCATATCTCCAATGATACAGTGAAAGAAAGGGTTCTTCAGGCAATTGGGGAGTACGATGACCTACTGGTGACTGTGAAAAAACGCAAATTATGATGGTACGGCCACGTAACAAGGAAACAAGGGCTTGCCAAAGAAATATTGCAGGGCACCACAAGAGGAGGGAGAAGAAGAAGAAGACAAAGAAAAAAGGTGGGAGGATAACATCAAGGACTGGGCAGGACTAACACTGGGCGATGCAGTGCATAGTGCTGAAGACAGAGAGAAATGGAGGAGGATGGTTCACATGTCATCTGTGGCGCCCCAATGGTCGAAGGACTAAGGGACATGAGGATGAGGAGGAGTTTACAAAAAGAAAAACTTTTTGAAATAAACATTTTTGAATTAAAAATTAACTTTATTTGAATTTACTTTTGTAATAAATACAAATATTTCTTTTCAATAACATCTGTATAATCACGAAGTATGATTATTAATCCTTTTCTTACCTCATCGTTGATAATAAGGGTAGCTTATTTCAATGTAAAGTTGAGTGATGTTTTAATTTTTTTTTTTGAATTGATTGAAAACATAACAGGAATGCATACCGCTACATTTCTTTTACTTCCGTTTGTTAAAAAAACCAAATCACCTGTTAATCTATGCGCCGAAAAACAAATATGAGCCCTGCAACTATTTAACTCCTCACCAATGTGTTCTCAATTACTTAATGATTTGGATAATTCCACTTAAGTATTAAATAAAACTTTAACATTATTGTAACAATTTTATTGTTATTTGTTTTACTTGGCTAACAGAAGGGTCTGAAAATTTAAAACCGATTTTTGAATATGATATTCACCATCCTGTTGAAGATTGTTAGAAAGACACATTAAAGTTCACTGCCCAGATTTCGAAAAATGTGTCATTGTGTGTTGTTATTTTTAAAAAAATTGTTAGAATTCATCTTCAAATGACCATGATGACCAAAACTTGATATTTTCCGAAAGATGATGA
The DNA here is from genome assembly GCA_964033795.1 of Lymnaea stagnalis. Classification (NCBI taxonomy): domain Eukaryota; kingdom Metazoa; phylum Mollusca; class Gastropoda; family Lymnaeidae; genus Lymnaea; species Lymnaea stagnalis. The sequence continues at coordinate 20,657 of CAXITT010000539.1, read as the reverse complement.
GATAAACTGGCCAGATTTTCTGGATGCCGAATGCGGACACAAAGGCTCACAACAACAGAGGCAATAGCAGCCCGGAGGGGGGGGTTGTTGTGCATGAATTTTAATATCCTTATGAACATCTTTTTATTACAAACTATTGACATCACACATAACATCACACATGACATCACACATGACATCACCCATGACATCACACATGACATCACACATGACATCACACATGACATCACACACGACATCACACATGACATCACACACGACATCACACATGACATCACACACGACATCACACACGACATCACACATGACATCACACACGACATCACACACGACATCACACACGACATCACACATGACATCACACATGACATCACACATGACATCACACATGACATCACACATGACATCACACGTGACACCACACGTGACACCACACGTGACACCACACGTGACATCACACATGGCATCACACATGACATCACACATGACATCACACATGACATCACACATGACATCACACACGACATCACACACGACATCACACATGACATCACACATGACATCACACACGACATCACACACGACATCACACATGACATCACACACGACATTGCTTTACAAATCTCCATGAAGTACTTACGCACTGAGGGGGGTGGGGTGATTGTCAATTACGGATATGTTACGTATGCGTGCGTATGGCCCGGGGGTGGGGCCCTGAGAGAAAGCAGGTCTACGTAAATTTATTTTAGAATTTTATAATAATCATCGTGATACTCTGAAAGTCCAAAAATAGCATATTTATATCTCAAATGATGCAAAAATATCACACATTTTTTTGTAGGAATTATTGTCATAATGTTGTCATGTATTTTCTCAAATGAACTCGCTAGGTATACTCAGTAATCAGTAGTAGAGGAGTTACAGTAATATTTAGTCCACCTTATATTCAACGTGCATGTGACGTATATTTCTTTGGGCTACGTTTCCCAGCACCTATGCCAAATACAAGTCTTCACCAGACGCCCTGAGTTCAATTCTTACAGGTAGCCCACACTTTGTAATAATGAATAAATAAACAAAATAAAATAAAGTGTTGGCTAAAATTAAATTATAACACATACATAGGCCAATAGCAACTTTTTGTTTACTGTGACGTCATAATTATCAAAAGATTATTGACTTTTTTCGGGGTTGTGAGGGGGGGGGTCGAAAGCTCACTGTAAGCATGAGAGGGGAGGGGGTGGTCAAAAAAGTACACGTGCAACGAGGGGGGGGGAGGGGGTTTCTTCTCTTGAAAATGTGACTTTTTTCGTACGGACTATATGGATGCTTCCTTAGTCTCAACTATTACAAAATTTTAAAGATTAATTGATAAATAAATTATTTTGAATTTGCAGTGGTTGAAGTGAAGATGGATTTTAAAGCCAACAATTTTATTCAGCCTTGGCCAAAGTTTAAGAAATGTTAGCAAGAAATGTTTCTGCGGTTTCACGTGAATGTTTTATCATATTCTGTACCGTCCTAGGTAGTTAACAAGCTCCTTGCTGCATTCTCAGCATTTTAGTTGGTCACTGAGGTTTTATTGCGTTAATCTAACTTTGTTCCAAGCAAAGAAATAGAAAAGAAATATGATCAGAGAAATATAAACAAGGAAATGTGAATATAGAAATGTGAAAATAGAAATGTGAACATAGAAGTGTGAACATAGAAATATGAACATAGAAATGTGAACATAGAAAAGTGAACATAGAAATGTGAACATAGAATTAATGTGAACATAGAAATGTGAATATAGAAATGTGAACATAGAAATGTGAACATAGAAATGTGAACACAGAAATGTGAACATAGAAATGTGAACATAGAAATGTGAACATAGAAATGTGAACATAGAAATGTGAACATAGAAATAGAAATAAGCGATGAAGTTTCTGCCAAGAGACTTTTAACCAATCATTGAAAAACGGATAGCATCTCGTTGAGCCCTTGCATCAATCGCCTTATATTTTCATTTCTATTGTTGGCTGAGGAAGGCTTTATGCCGAAACGCCCTTGTTTTTTGTCCTGTTATCTTATTTCAAGCTTCCACATACCTCGTTTTGCTATTTCATTCATTTGAAAAGATCAAAACGGTGAAACTCTGAGATGTCTAAAAGTCTTGCCAAGAGTTGTCTTTCTTTAAAAAGCTGAGCTATCACTTCATCGCTATGAATGAATAAAAGTAAAAGATTATTTGGATTTTGGACTAGATGTTCAGATATATGTAAGACATCGAAATTTAGTTGTGTAGATAGGCCTGTCTAAAATAAATGGCTGTTTAAAACTTGTATTCTGAGAATGCTTATAATAGAACAACCAGTGTGTGTGTGTGTGTGTGTGGGGGGGGGGGCAGGGGGAGTATATGACCTCCAAGGGAGNATAGGCCTGTCTAAAATAAATGGCTGTTTAAAACTTGTATTCTGAGAATGCTTATAATAGAACAACCAGTGTGTGTGTGTGTGTGTGGGGGGGGGGGTCAGGGTGAGTATATGACCTCCAAGGGAGCGGCGGCAGGGAAAAGTTTGAGAGCCACTAATCTAGATCATATGGTTGGTTTAGCTACAATATCCATAGACAGAAAGGTGACAGAAGAGTTAAATATGAGTGAAATAGTTCAGGATTTTGAATCTACTCAACCAAAAGAAGCATATTTTCTTAAAAATAAATTGTAAATTTACCGATACCCTAACAAAAGGTATATTAAAAAATTCTCTCGAATACACTGTAAATTAAAAGATATCATACAACTATCACACAACTATCACACAACTATCACAACTATTACACAGCTATCACACAACTATCATCTTATCACAGGGAAGGGGGGAGGAAGGTAGCAATTGCTTTCAATCCGATTTAGAACGATGAATCTAAGTCTTGAATCAACAAATATAATAATGAATCAAAGTCTTGAATCAACAAATCTAACAATGAATAAAAGTCTTGAATCAACAAATAGAACGATGAATCTAAGCCTTGAATCAACAAATATAACAATCAATCTAAGTCTTGAATCAACAAATATAACAACGAATCTAAGTCTTGAATCAACAAATATAACAATGAATCTAAGTCTTGAATCAACAAACAACGAATCTAAGTCTTGAATCAACAAATAGAACAATGAATCTAAGTCTTGAATCAACAAATAGAACAATGAATCTAAGTCTTGAATCAACAAATAAAACAATGAATCTAAGTCTTGAATCAACAAATAGAACAATGAATCTAAGTCTTGAATCAACAAATAGAACAATGAAACTAAGTCTTGAATCAACAAATAGAACAATGAATCTAAGCCTTGAATCAACAAACAGCGAATCTAAGTCTTGAATCAACAAATAGAACAATGAATCTAAGCCTTGAATCAACAAACAGCGAATCTAAGTCTTGAATCAACAAATAGAACAACGAATCTAAGTCTTGAATCAACAAATAGAACAATGAATCTAAGTCTTGAATCAACAATTAGAACAATGAATCTAAGTCTTGAATCAACAAATAGAACAATGAATCTAAGTCTTGAATCAACAATTAGAACAATGAATCTAAGTCTTGAATCAACAAATAGAACAATGAATCTAAGTCTTGAATCAACAATTAGAACAATGAATCTAAGTCTTGAATCAACAAATAGAACAATGAATCTAAGTCTTGAATAAACTTATAGAATAAGATGCGTTGTGTGCGTGACGCGTCCCCTTTGAAGAGATAAAAAGCTTCTCGACCACAATCAAATTGTCCTAATATTCATTGTTGTACAAATTTGTTTCAGGAATTCAAGAATCTGACAACGCATATTTTTTACACTTGTCTTTATTTGTCATTATATTAAAAAAAAGTTTCAGCTTCACTTATATTTATTGTTCTAAAGCTCTTTGCCTAAATTGTTTGATATGAGCTTGCCTAAATGAATTTCCTCTAAAGATAGTGTCATGAACTTGAATAGAGCAGGACCTGCAATCTATAGAAATGTCACCTTGCCCAGAGCCACTGCAGAAACATAACACAAAGTGAGACGTGTCTAGACCGCCAGAAGTGGTGTTTAAAGGGTTAAAGCATCACTAAGTGAGTCACTCATGAATGGAATCGTCTTGGCTAAGAGCAGCGCCAACTGTGTCGAAATGAATGCATCTTTATCCAGTAACATCATTCAAATGTCTTTTCTTTCAAAGAAACGTAATCCTACATTCACACTCTAAGCTCCCTTTGATTCCTTCCCTTTATGAAGGTTTACTGGTAAAATCCTCACGAGGAAAGCTTTCAACTCAAATCTTTCAGCCGTCCTATTTGTTAAAAAAAAAAAAATGTGTCCGAGATGAAGGGAATAAAAATAAATAAATTACAGTCTCTTAAGGCTGTTAGTGATACAGACAGACTCACTGTGGGAGCACAACCTAGGTTGTTAGTGATACAGACAGACTCACTGTTGGAGGACAACCTAGGTTGTTAGTGATACAGACAGACTCACTGTTGGAGGACAACCTAGGTTGTTAGTGATACAGACAGACTCAATGTTGGAGCACAACCTAGGCTGTTAGTGATACAGACAGACTCACTGTGCGAGCACAACCTAGGTTGTTAGTGATACAGACAGACTCACTGTAGGAGCACAACCTAGGTTGTTAGTGATACAGACAGACTCACTGTTGGAGGATAACCTAGGTTGTTAGTGATACAGACAGACTCACTGTTGGAGCACAACCTAGGTTGTTAGTGATACAGACAGACTCACTGTTGGAGGACAACCTAGGTTGTTAGTGATACATACATACTCACTGTTGGAGCACAACCTAGGTTGTTAGTGATACAGACAGACTCACTGTTGGAGCACAACCTAGGTTGTTAGTGATACAGACAGACTCACTGTGGGAGCACAACCTAGGTTGTTAGTGATACAGACAGACTCACTGTTGGAGCACAACCTAGGCTGTTAGTGATACAGACAGACTCACTGTGGGAGCACAACCTAGGTTGTTAGTAGAACAGACAGACTCACTGTGGGAGCACAACCTAGGTTGTTAGTGATACAGACAGACTCACTGTTGGAGGACAACCTAGGTTGTTAGTGATACAGACAGACTCACTGTTGGAGCACAACCTAGGCTGTTAGTGATACAGACAGACTCACTGTGGGAGCACAACCTAGGTTGTTAGTGATACAGACAGACTCATTGTTGGAGGACAACCTAGGCTGTTAGTGATACAGACAGACTCACTTTTGGAGGAAACCTAGGTTGTTAGTAGAACAGACAGACTCACTGTTGGAGGACAACCTAGGTTGTTAGTGATACAGACAGACTCACTGTTGGAGCACAACCTAGGCTGTTAGTGATACAGACAGACTCACTGTGGGAGCACAACCTAGGTTGTTAGTGATACAGACAGACTCATTGTTGGAGGACAACCTAGGCTGTTAGTGATACAGACAGACTCACTTTTGGAGGAAACCTAGGTTGTTAGTAGAACAGACAGACTCACTGTTGGAGGACAACCTAGGTTGTTAGTGATACAGACAGACTCACTGTTGGAGCACAACCTAGGCTGTTAGTGATACAGACAGACTCACTGTGGGAGCACAACCTAGGTTGTTAGTGATACAGACAGACTCACTGTTGGAGCATAACCTAGGTTTGTTAGTGATACAGACAGACTCACTGTTGGAGGACAACCTAGGTTGTTAGTGATACAGACAGATTCATTGTTGGAGGACAACCTAGGTTGTTAGACATACAGGCAGACTAACTCTTGGAGGACGACCAAAGTTACAGAAATACTCACTGTTGGAGGACAACCTAGGTTGTTAGTGATACAGACAGACTCACTGTTGGAGGATAAACTAGGCTGTTAGTGATAAAGACAGACTCACTGTTGGAGCACAACCTAGGTTGTTAGTGATACAGACAGACTCAATGTTTGAGGACAACCTAGGTTGTTAGTGATACAGACAGACTCACTGTGGGAGCACAACCTAGGTTGTTAGTGATACAGACAGACTCACTGCTGGAGGACAACCTAGGTTGTTAGTGATACAGACAGACTCACTATTGAAGCACAACCTAGGATGTTAGTGATACAGACAGACTCACTGTGGGAGCAAAACCTAGGTTGTTAGTGATAAAGACAGATTCATTGTTGGAGGACAACCTAGGCTGTTAGTGATACAGACAGACTCACTGTGGGAGCACAACCTAGGTTGTTAGTGATACAGACAGACTCACTGTTGGAGGAGAACCTAGGTTGTTAGTGATACAGACAGACTCACTGTTGGAGCACAACCTAGGCTGTTAGTGATACAGACAGACTCACTGTTGGAGGACAACCTAGGTTGTTAGTGATACAGACAGACTCACTGTTGGAGGACAACCTAGGTTGTTAGTGATACAGACAGACTCATTGTTGGAGGACAACCTAAGTTACAGAAAGACTCACTGTTGGAGGACAACCTAGTTTGTTAGTGATACAGACAGACTCACTGTTGGAGGACAACCTAGGTTGTTAGTGATACAGACAGACTCACTGTTGGAGGATAAACTAGGCTGTTAGTGATAAAGACAGACTCACTTTTGGAGGAAACCTAGGTTGTTAGTGATACAGACAGACTCACTGTTGGAGAACAACCTAGGTTGTTAGTGATACAGACAAACTCACTGTTGGAGCACAACCTAGGTTGTTAGTGATACAGACAGACTCACTGTGGGAGCACAAACTAGGTTGTTAGTGATACAGACAGACTCACTGTTGGAGCACAACCTAGGTTGTTAGTGATACAGACAGATTCATTGTTGGAGGACAACCTAGGTTGTTTGACATACAGGCAGACTAACTCTTGGAGGACGACCTAAGTTACAGAAAGACTCACTGTTGGAGGAAAACCTAGGTTGTTAGTGATACAGACAGACTCATTGTTGGAGGACAACCTAAGTTACAGAAAGACTCACTGTTGGAGGACAACCTAGTTTGTTAGTGATACAGACAGACTCACTGTTGGAGGACAACCTAGGTTGTTAGTGATACAGACAGACTCACTGTTGGAGGATAAACTAGGCTGTTAGTGATAAAGACAGACTCACTTTTGGAGGAAACCTAGGTTGTTAGTGATACAGACAGACTCACAGTTGGAACTCAACCTAGGTTGTTAGTGATACAGACAAACTCACTGTTGGAGCACAACCTAGGTTGTTAGTGATACAGACAGACTGACTGTGGGAGCACAACCTAGGTTGTTAGTAGAACAGACAGACTCACTGTTGGAGGACAACCTAGGTTGTTAGTGATACAGACAGACTCACTGTTGGAGCACAACCTAGGCTGTTAGTGATACAGACAGACTCACTGTTGGAGGAAAACCTAGGTTGTTAGTGATACAGACAGACTCATTGTTGGAGGACAACCTAAGTTACAGAAAGACTCACTGTTGGAGGACAACCTAGTTTGTTAGTGATACAGACAGACTCACTGTTGGAGGACAACCTAGGTTGTTAGTGATACAGACAGACTCACTGTTGGAGGATAAACTAGGCTGTTAGTGATAAAGACAGACTCACTTTTGGAGGAAACCTAGGTTGTTAGTGATACAGACAGACTCACTGTTGGAGAACAACCTAGGTTGTTAGTGATACAGACAAACTCACTGTTGGAGCACAACCTAGGTTGTTAGTGATACAGACAGACTCACTGTGGGAGCACAAACTAGGTTGTTAGTGATACAGACAGACTCACTGTTGGAGCACAACCTAGGTTGTTATTGATACAGACAGACTCACTATTGGAGGACAACCTAGGTTGTTAGTGATACAGACAGACTCACTGTTGGAGCACAACCTAGGTTGTTAGTGATACAGACAGACTCACTGTTGGAGCACAACCTAGGTTGTTAGTGATACAGACATACTCACTGTTGGGGGACAACCTAGGTTGTTAGTGATACAGACAGACTCACTGTTGGAGGACAACCTAGGTTGTTTGTGATACAGACAGACTCACTGTTGGAGGACAACCTAGGTTGTTAGTGATACAGACAGACTCACTGTTGGAGCACAACCTAGGCTGTTAGTGATACAGACAGACTCACTGTGGGAGCACAAACTAGGTTGTTAGTGATACAGACAGACTCACTGTTGGAGCACAACCTAGGTTGTTAGTGATACAGACAGACTCACTGTGGGAGCACAACCTAGGTTGTTAGTGATACAGACAGACTCACTGTTGGAGGACAACCTAGGTTGTTAGTGATACAGACAGACTCACTGTGGGAGCACAACCTAGGTTTGTTAGTGATACAGACATACTCACTGTTGGAGGACAATCTAGGTTGTTAATGATACAGACATACTCACTGTTGGAGGACAACCTAGGCTGTTAGTGATACAGACATAATCACTGTGGGAGCACAACCTAGGTTGTTAGTGATACAGACAGACTCACTGTTGGAGGACAATCTAGGTCGTTTGTGATACAGACAGACTCACTGTGATAGCACAACCTAGGTTTGTTAGTGATACAGACAGACTCACTGTTGGAGCACAACCTAGGTTGTTAGTGATACAGACAGATTCATTGTTGGAGGACAACCTAGGTTGTTAGTGATACAGGCAGACTAACTCTTGGAGGACGACCTAAGTTACAGAAAGACTCACTGTTGGAGGACAACCTAGGTTGTTAGTGATACAGACAGACTCATTGTTGGAGGACAACCTAAGTTACAGAAAGACTCACTGTTGGAGGACAACCTAGTTTGTTAGTGATACAGACAGACTCACTGTTGGAGGACAACCTAGATTGTTAGTGATACAGACAGACTCACTGTTTGAGGATAAACTAGGCTGTTAGTGATAAAGACAGACTCACTGTTGGAGGAAACCTAGGTTGTTAGTGATACAGACAGACTCACTGTTGGAGCACAACCTAGGTTGTTAGTGTTACAGACAAACTCACTGTTGGAGCACAACCTAGGTTGTTAGTAATACAGACAGACTCACTGTTGAAGGACGACCTAGGTTGTTAGTGATACAGACAGACACACTGTTGGAGGACAACCTAAGTTACAGAAAGGCTTACTGTTGGAGGGCAACCTAGGTTGTTAGTGATACAGACAGACCCACTGTTGGAACAAAACCTATGTTGTTGTGATACAGCAAGGTCTAGTGATAATGCGGGATGAATGGATTCTTGAACAACAATGGCGTCTTGTAGGTACTGCATTGCCAGGGGCTGTTGAATACTACATAAACAAAATTAAAATCTTGGTAATAATCTGTCCACAACGTTTGTGTACCATCTATGAATGACGTCACGCGTCCAGTCGCAGTGAAAAAAGGGAGGGGGGGAGAGTCTAAATGTTGTGACAAATTTGAAACTATATGGGGGAGGGGGAGACTAGTTGGGAGGGGGGGGTAAAAATCAACTAAAATAGAGTGAGACTGGGGAGAAAGAAAAGCCATTACGTCTGTTGTGACGTCACACCAATTCTTTCATTCGTTAGGGACGCCTTGATTTAATGAATTAAGATGTTTTAATTTGACCACTCCACCAAGCAAGCTGACAAAATGTTCTAATCTGACCACTCCACCAAGCAAGCTGACAAAATGTTCTAATCTGACCACTCCACCAAGCAAGCTGACAAAATGTTAAAATCTGACCACTCCACCAAGCAAGCTGACAAAATTTTCAGATCTGACCACTCCACCAAGCAAGCTGACAAAATTTTCAGATCTGACCACTCCACCAAGCAAGCTGACAAAATGTTCTGATCTGACCACTCCACCACGCAAGCTGGCAAAATGTTCAGATCTGACCACTCCACCAAGCAAGCTGACAAATGTTAAAATCTGACCACTCCACCAAGCATGCTGACAAAATGTTCTGATCTGACCACTCCACCAAGCAAGCTGACAAAATGTTGAAATCTGACCACTCCACCAAGCAAGCTGACAAAATGTTCTGATCTGACCACTCCACCAAGTAAGCTGACAAAATGTTAAAATCTGACCACTCCACCAAGCAAGCTGACAAAATGTTCTGATCTGACCACTCCACCAAGCAAGCTGACAAAATGTTGACATCTGACCACTCCACCAAGCAGCTGACAAAATGTTGAAATCTGACCACTCCACCAAGCAAGCTGACAAAATGTTGAAATCTGACCACTCCACAAGCAAGCTGACAAAATGTTCTGATCTGACCACTCCACCAAGTAAGCTGACAAAATGTTAAAATCTGACCACTCCACCAAGCATGCTGACAAAATGTTAAAATCTGACCACTCCACCAAGCAAGCTGACAAAATGTTATGATCTGCCCACCCCACCA
>CAXITT010000538.1:544628-559452 GCA_964033795.1 Lymnaea stagnalis | reverse complement strand
CATTGTATAGTGCCCATATCAGTGGTGTAATTATGCCGTCAAGCCATTGTATAGTGCCCATATCAGTGGTGTAATTATGCCTTCAAGTCATTGTATAGTGCCCATATCAGTGGTGTAATTATGCCGTCAAGCCATTGTATAGTGCCCATATCAGTGGTGTAATTATGCCGTCAAGCCATTGTATAGTGCCCATATCAGTGGTGTAATTATGCCTTCAAGCCATTGTATAGTGCCCATATCAGTGGTGTAATTATGCCGTCAAGCCATTGTATAGTGCCCATATCAGTGGTGTAATTATGCCGTCAAGCCATTGTATAGTGCCCATATCAGTGGTGTAATTATGCCGTCAAGCCATTGTATAGTGCCCATATCAGTGGTGTAATTATGCCTTCAAGCCATTGTATAGTTCCCATATCAGTGGTGTAGTTATACCTTCACGCTGTGGTAAAAAGGAAAACCATTATCTGTAATACCTTCTAAGGTGGATACAATTCAACCTAAATCGTTTTACGGTGTTTTCAAATAGACAGCTGATCATGATCAATTTGTTACACTACAATTATCTCGGAGCCATTTTCTATCTTATCTGTCTTCCCTGTTTGTCTTTCCTGTCCATATTTTCCGTCTGACTTTTCTGTCTGTAGGTTTAGCCCGTCTTTTATCTCAGTCTTTCTGGTCGGTCTTTTGTCTGTCTTTCCTAACTGTTTTATCATTTCTGTCACTCATGATTGGCTTTCTTGTTTGTCTTTCCTGTCTTTCTTTCCTGAATCTCTCCTCTCCGTTTTACCCGACTTTCCTTCCTGTCTGCCTTTCCTGTCCGTCTTTTCTGTTTGTCTTACCTGTCCGTTGTTTTTTCTCTGACTTTCTTTCCTGGCTGTCTTTCCTGTCTATATTTTATGCATTGTCACGTATGTCATGATATGCTTCAAAAAGACTTGGAAAGACTTGGTCTGGTCTGAGTACAGAACCATCTGTCGGAATACAAAATCTGATTGCATAATTTTTTTTTTAAACGCATATACGCCTCGCCCCCCCCCCCCCCCCCCCTCATATTCTCAACCCACCCCCTCTAAGCGTGACGTAATTTGCCAGTGATCCCTAAATGTGAAAATTTACTTATAAAATAGTTTTAAATAGATATTTATCAATGATCAAACCTTGATAAATTACTACAAAGGAAAAAACGGCAGAGTCCATTTTGACCCCACTCTCTACTATAATGAAATAAATCATGTTACATTCAAGTTTGAATTACTTTATCTATTTAATAACTCAGGGAAATGGACACACTTGTGAAATGTATTTTAAAAATTACATTTTGTTGGCACATTTTTAATGTGCATGGTTTTGAACTTTAAAAATGGAATATCTCAAAACAACAAAAATGTGACTCTGCCGTTTTTTCCCGTATTCGAGATCACAGTTCGCTATGTCCAAATGATTTATTGAGATTTGAAGACGTCCCAGCCCATGAAATACCTCTCCGATATGCTGCTATCTCTTAGTCAACAGGAAGCGGTCAAGGATACGTGAAGTGTATGCGCAAGACCAGGTGCCAAAACATGAAGTGTCTTTGTTTGAAAAAGAAAATTAAGTGCAATTCAAAATGCCACTCCAGCCTTACTTGCTGTAACAAGTAGCTCGATGACACCTTTGCTTTCCAGTTTTATTGTTATCTTTCGTATTCAAATGTGTTTTTCCAATTAAAATAAAATTCTTTACGCTCTTTTGAAACTTTGCCTGAAGTATATTTGTCATTATATATAATACCTAGGCAATGTATAAAATGCCTAGGTAAAGTATGTAACTTAATCACGAAAATAAAATATTTCATACTTTGCCTAAAACCGCCAGGCATTCTATACAATGCCTGCATTTCACACATTGCCGGTAACATATACATTAAAATTGAATGATTAAATACAGCTTAAAATTATCAATGTAAAAAAAAATAAAAAATAATTTAAACATGACATTAATAAGTCAGTATGTCAACAGTTAAAGACTGGGTCGCTCTAACAGAGACAACGTGAATGGAAGTTATAAGAAGAAAAGAAAATCTATTGCTTCGGCGTCTTATGTTAATTCCTCAGATCTGTATTGGCAGTGGCCACGACGACTTCCGGTCTGCGAGTACGGCTGCTGTACCGCCTGTTCCATGTACATCTTCCCTCTCACAAGACACAAAACACCCCCTCTTTCATGTAGCATGTTTAAAAAAAAAAAAAAAAAAAAAACCTACCCCCTTGCCTTAAAAACTACTACAGACATCTAACCACTATATGAGTTATATATTTTTTTAAAAAGTTATTCTATCCGACACAAATATGTCTTTCTAAATTTTAGATAGTGCTCAAACTGCAGGAGCTGAAAAGGCCCCACTGTCCGGATGACATCTCTCACTCAAGTCGATGTATTAATTTTGTTTCTCCAGGTAGTGGCCGGGCATAGATCACAACCAGCAATGCAATTTCCCGCACGTCAAAAATCTCAGGGGGTCCCCGTAGTTTAATTAATTGTCAATGTCCGTGCGGCGTTGTGATTCGGGCTTGTCGCCGTCGCCCCCCCCCCCCCCCGGCTCGCGTCCCCATACAACTGTTTTGCCAAAGTCCCCTTGCCAAATTGATTCTGTCTACAGAGCCGCTTTTTGTACGCCTGTGTGGGTGAGGGGGTGGGGGGTGGAGGGGAGAGAGACAAAAACGGACAGTGCGGCTGGTAGTAAATAACTTGACCTTGGGGACTGCGTTGATGGTGTTATATTGCTCGACCTTGTGGGGGACCGGCCTGGATGGCGGCATTTTTCTTTTACCTTGACGGCAGCGTTTATGGCTTACTAGCTTGACCTTGGCGACTGCGTCGTTGGTGTGGTGATTTGGAAGGCTAGTTGGTGGTAGTTGACTGGAGGACCTTAGGATGGCCTTGGTGGTAGTTGACTGGAGGACCTTAGGATGGCGTTGGTGGTAGTTGACTGGAGGACCTTAGGATGGCGTTGGTGGTAGTTGACTGGAGGACCTTAGGATGGCGTTGGTGGTAGTTGACTGGAGGACCTTAGGATGGCGTTGGTGGTAGTTGACTGGAGGACCTTAGGATGGCGTTGGTGGTAGTTGACTGGAGGACCTTAGGATGGCGTTGGTGGTAGTTGACTGGAGGACCTTAGGATGGCGTTGGTGGTAGTTGACTGGAGGACCTTAGGATGGCGTTGGTGGTAGTTGACTGGAGGACCTTAGGATGGCGTTGGTGGTAGTTGACTGGAGGACCTTAGGATGGCGTTGGTGGTAGTTGACTGGAGGACCTTAGGATGGCGTTGGTGGTAGTTGACTGGAGGACCTTAGGATGGCGTTGGTGGTAGTTGACTGGAGGACCTTAGGATGGCGTTGGTGGTAGTTGACTGGAGGACCTTAGGATGGCGTTGGTGGTAGTTGACTGGAGGACCTTAGGATGGCGTTGGTGGTAGTTGACTGGAGGACCTTAGGATGGCGTTGGTGGTAGTTGACTGGAGGACCTTAGGATGGCGTTGGTGGTAGTTGACTGGAGGACCTTAGGATGGCGTTGGTGGTAGTTGACTGGAGGACCTTAGGATGGCGTTGGTGGTAGTTGACTGGAGGACCTTAGGATGGCGTTGGTGGTAGTTGACTGGAGGACCTTAGGATGGCGTTGGTGGTAGTTGACTGGAGGACCTTAGGATGGCGTTGGTGGTAGTTGACTGGAGGACCTTAGGATGGCGTTGGTGGTAGTTGACTGGAGGACCTTAGGATGGCGTTGGTGGTAGTTGACTGGAGGACCTTAGGATGGCGTTGGTGGTAGTTGACTGGAGGACCTTAGGATGGCGTTGGTGGTAGTTGACTGGAGGACCTTAGGATGGCGTTGGTGGTAGTTGACTGGAGGACCTTAGGATGGCGTTGGTGGTAGTTGACTGGAGGACCTTAGGATGGCGTTGGTGGTAGCTATTGGTAAACTCAATTTTTACGTCGTACCCCGAATGACACGTTCTGATGCGCATCATTCATATTTAATCAACAGCGTTCCCCAAAGGGTGGTCCGGCGGACTGGCACCGGTCCACTAGCCTTACGTTGCCGGTCGGCACAACATGAATATTTTAATGTGAAATAACAAAGAAAATGTACGTAATAAATCAGGCACCGGTCCCTGGAGCAATGTCTGAACTAGTCCACCTGTCCGACAAAACTGCTCTACATCAAATACAAGAGTGCAAAAGATACAAGCAAGTCAAGTTACGCACAAAACACCAATGAACACTAAAAAGATCAAGAAGCAGACTTGAACTATAATCTCAAAATACACGATATATCGGTATCGATGGCTATAGATTAAACTCCCTCCCCCACCCTTTTGTCCAATTCTCTCTCTCTCTCTCCCTCTTTCTCTCTCTTATTCTCTCTCAATTCTATCACTCACACTATCTTTCTCTCTCTTTCTAATTCACCCTCTATCTCTCACTCGCTCTCTCCCTTCTCTACCTTTCCTTTCGCGCTCTATATCGCTCCCTCTTCAACTCTCCCCCTCTCTGTCTCTCATTCTCTCTCTCTCTCTCTCCCTCCCTCTCTCTCTCTCTCTCTCTCTCTCTCTCTCTCTCTCCCTCTNTCTCTCTCTCTCTCTCTCTCTCTCTCTCTCTCTCTCTCTCTCTCTCTCTCTCTCTCTCTCTCTCTCTCTCTCTCTCTCTCTCTCTCTCTCTCTCTCTCTCTCTCTCTCTCTCTCTCTCTCTGTCATTATGACATGTTCCCCCTTCCACCTGACGCTCTAATATCCTTCTATGATACCACACAACATCGCTATGAAAGAACTAAAATTGAATCTCCTCTGACTAAAACCACGACAACACACAACCTCCTCAAAACAGCACAGCGACCAGTCAGGTCATCGCTCTTGGAATGAAACAAACCCTGTTGGCGAAACTGGGAGGCCACACTGAGTTATGCAGCGGTCATCGAACGCAAATGAGTTTATTTTTAAATTATTTTTTAAAAAATTTGTATAAAGTAATTTTTAAAAAGGAATAGCGTTTCTTAATGGTTATAAATAGTGTTGAATATTTTGTTTTTTGGATAGATGCCCTCTTTCTTCGGTAGTTGCGCTCTTCTTCGTGGATACTTTGCCTTGTAAAAATCTCCCAGACTTGGTTTGTCTGGGGATTTCCCCCACCACTCCCCAGCTGATAGTTATTCGTTAACTAATGCCCAGACTAGAAAAAAAATCTTTAAAAAAAAAAAAAATCGTTGAGAATAATATTTGTCAAAAAGATTCTATCGTAGAATATTTTTGTAACAATACTAGTCCGTTTTCTTGTGTCCACCTCATCTCTATAGAATCACTACAGAGAACAACACTTTAAAAAAAAAAAATAGTGCAAATATAATAAATACCAATGGTGACATCAGACAACAAAAAACAAAAGGGGGTGGGGGTGAGGATGGAGAAATCCGTCCAATAAAAAAAAAAAATCCTAAAATTGCAATAACAGTTTAAAAAAAAACAAAAAAAACTGCTTGTCCTCTGTGAGATCCAGTTTGAAGATGTCTGCAACATTGCAAGAGACGATCGATCCATCGGTCTGACTGCTACAACATTGGAAAGGGCGGTGGTTGGGGTTGGGGGTGTACTTTTTCCGCCAGCTGCCCCCCCCCACCCTTTTTTTTTTCTCCTTCAAGTTGCTTCTTCTCATCAAGGGTCGATTGTTAACGTAAAAAATTAAATAATAATTTTAAAAGATGCGGACCACCTGATGTCTGGCTAAAGCTGTTTGACGGCTATCTTAGGTAAGAAAGAAAACAAAAAGAGCCCCCCCCCCCCCACCCCCCACACAAACACAAAATCCTGCTCATTATTCCATCACTGACAAATACTAAGGGATAATTTCATATTATGACGTGTGCTGTTTTAAAATGTAATCTGAAAAGTAATACAGTTGTGATCCTATTGTGATCCAGATCATATCCTTCCGTCATCCAAAAAGTAATCCCTTGGTGATCTCAATGTTAGCCAATCGATTACAAATTTTTTGTTTTTTTGTTTTGTTGTTGAAGTTATTTTTAAAATTTATTTTTTAAAAATTCTGCTGTATAACATGGCGCTTATTTGAAGCAGTCTTATTTATATTTTAAAGGCTACAGTCTTATTATTTCTTAGAGTTCAACTAAATGAAATCCATAAATTTTATAAATGGAAGAATTCAATTTAAAAAAAAAGTCTTAAAAAGTAAAATTGATAGCTTTATTTACCAAAGATTATTTTAAAATAAACTAGTGTTTTCTTATTGCCCATGTAAATAATGTTATTGTATCTTCAAGCTATTGTATAGTGCCCATATCAGTGGTGTAATTATGCCGTCAAGCCATTGTATAGTGCCCATATCAGGGGTGTAATTATGCCGTCAAGCCATTGTATAGTGCCCATATCAGTGGTGTAATTATGCCGTCAAGCCATTGTATAGTGCCCATATTAGTGGTGTAATTATGCCTTCAAGCCATTGTATATTGCCCATATCAGTGGTGTAATTATGCCGTCAAGCCATTGTATAGTGCCCATATCAGTGGTGTAATTATGCCTTCAAGCCATTGTATAGTGCCCATATCAGTGGTGTAAATATGCCTTCAAGCCATTGTATAGTGCCCATATCAGTGGTGTAATTATGCCGTCAAGCCATTGTATAGTGCCCATATCAGTGGTGTAATTATGCCTTCAAGCCTTTGTATAGTGCCCATAACAGTGGTGTAATTATGCCTTCAAGCCATTGTATAGTGCCCATATTAGTGGTGTAATTATGCCTTCAAGCCATTGTATATTGCCCATGTCAGTGGTGTAATTATGCCTTCAAGCCATTGTAATGTGCCCATATCAGTGGTGTAATTATGCCTTCAAGCCATTGTATAGTGCCCATATCAGTGGTGTAATTATGCCGTCAAGCCATTGTAAAGTGCCAATATCAGTGGTGTAATTATGCCTTCAAGCCATTGTATAGTGCCCATATCAGTGGTGTAATTATGCCGTCAAGCTATTGTATAGTGCCCATATCAGTGGTGTAATTATGCCTTCAAGCCATTGTATAGTGCCCATATCAGTGGTGTAATTATGCCGTCAAGCCATTGTATAGTGCCCATATCAGTGGTGTAATTATGCCTTCAAGCCATTGTATAGTTCCCATATCAGTGGTGTAGTTATACCTTCACGCTGTGGTAAAAAGGAAAACCATTATCTGTAATACCTTCTAAGGTGGATACAATTCAACCTAAATCGTTTTACGGTGTTTTCAAATAGACAGCTGATCATGATCAATTTGTTACACTACAATTATCTCGGAGCCATTTTCTATCTTATCTGTCTTCCCTGTTTGTCTTTCCTGTCCATATTTTCCGTCTGACTTTTCTGTCTGTAGGTTTAGCCCGTCTTTTATCTCAGTCTTTCTGGTCGGTCTTTTGTCTGTCTTTCCTAACTGTTTTATCATTTCTGTCACTCATGATTGGCTTTCTTGTTTGTCTTTCCTGTCTTTCTTTCCTGAATCTCTCCTCTCCGTTTTACCCGACTTTCCTTCCTGTCTGCCTTTCCTGTCCGTCTTTTCTGTTTGTCTTACCTGTCCGTTGTTTTTTCTCTGACTTTCTTTCCTGGCTGTCTTTCCTGTCTATATTTTATGCATTGTCACGTATGTCATGATATGCTTCAAAAAGACTTGGAAAGACTTGGTCTGGTCTGAGTACAGAACCATCTGTCGGAATACAAAATCTGATTGCATAATTTTTTTTTTAAACGCATATACGCCTCCCCCCCCCCCCCCCCCCCAAATGTCAGCATGTTACGTATATTGAAGTAACCAGAGCATTCTTCTATACGCAATTTTATCTTTGTCCTCTATTGTCGCCTATGACGACTTTACAACCACTTATTAACCAGTTACAAAACAACTTTCCATCGCAGGTGCTGGGTTCGCAACGCCAACCATTTTGAGTGGTTCCTCTACGCCCCTATTGCCGCATCCCTCTTGGTAAGTACAGCAGTTCAGGCCGATAAGCAAATTTCCTCTGGTTGCGGTTGGGATGGTAACCATGGTGATGACTAGTTATGTTATAACAAGAAAAAACATGTTTCACGGGTACACAACGAAGCTGTTTGGAAACTATTTATAACTCTTGCAATGCCTCGGCTTGGCCATAATGTGGGTCTTGGTGAGTTTACATTTATAAAGGATCTCTTAAAAGGTATGTTAGCAGAAGTTGGCTATTGGTGAGCGCCAAGTCTTCTTTAATGAGACGTTCAGTTATTACAAAGTCAACGAAATTTTCATGACGAGAAGATGATCGGTATTAAAATTAAACTCACTTTTCGAGCTTATGAGCCATTTAATACACGGACGCTTGTCTCCCCCTTTGATTACTTTTGATATTGACATCACCGAGTAAATATGCCGGGCCACTCATATTTACCCACCCTTCCTTGATTGGGAAAAGCTTGTTGACGTTCGAATACTTTCTATTTCTTCTAAAGAATGATATCAGGAGACTCAATTTCTAGGATTTCTCGTCTAGAGGGTCATGATTTAATAACCGTATATAGGCCAGCAGCTTTCCTAGTTGGAGAGATATTTTTTAATATATTATTTCATAGTGTTACAGAGAGCTTGTTTACACAATATTTCTCGTACGTGCCCTCTGATTGACCCCGCATGAGACGCTGTGTTCACAAAGGGGTGTGGCTTAGGCCTTTGAAGTATTCTTATTTACACCGCCAGCCACTAAAAATAATTAATCTGTTCCAAGTAGTGTTTTGTAGAATAAACGGGATTTTTCTCGAAATGTCATGTAGCTTGTAGTAGGCAGGGCTTAGGCGTCGGTAGATCCACCTATATAAGGGATTGACAGGCACGACGGGACGGAGATTTCATATAGATTCTCTTAACATTACGAGGCGTGTTTTATTCTTTTGTGTATTTGTGTGCTCCTACTTATATGTGTTTATTTCGCATTATTTATTGGCATCATTATTTCTAATTGTATTAACTGTGTACCGGTACGACATCTGCCATACTGTAAGTTGAAGATTGTAATTTTATTTTATTTTATTTTGTAATTATCTTAAGACATAATAAATCTTAATTAATTGTAACTAGAAACTGTTTTGGGTCGTATCTTTAATATTGTTGATTATATGGTATCGTCCTTTGTTAGGCACTGTTTACAACGAGCCAATTAAAATTAAAATAGGAGATTAATTTCTCCCAATACAAGTCAGTGCGTAACAAATTGGGTTGCTCGTCCCGGATATAGCGGACTCTATATTATTATTTTTCTCAAGACCCCAATTCTAACAAATTGGGGGCATCGTCCGCGATAACCGAATCCATATTTTATTCTCATTAGACCCCAATTTTAACAAATTGTGGGATTTTCCGAGGATAATTTTAATCCATAGTTTTTAATACACCAATAATAAATTGAGCGTTTTTTCTGTGGATTTTGACAAACTGTTTACCTTAATACACTCAAACTAATTTGAGATCACGATACCATTTTACGACACCAACAACAGAGCTGGTTACAATTTTTTCATTAGTGTGTGCACTAAGCTTAAATTTTTATAAAAAAATCATTGTTATATTTTGCCTGTGTCAAAATGGATTTTGATATTGAAAACCCATCAGTAGAGGCATTAGACAAATGTTCTAGGAAGGAGCTATTTTCCATTGCTAAAGCTCTAGAAATAAATGTAGCTCATTCGGCCGTAAAAAAGACCATACGAGACATGATCATCGTTCACTTTGTGGATGAAGACATGTTATCTGAAGATGAACTTGCCTCAGTCACACAACCGACTGATCCAAGTATGGAGCTCCAACTAAAGCTCAAACAAATGGAACTAGATGCCCAGAGAGAAAAAGAACGTGAGCTTAAACAGCTGGAGCTAAATAAAGAACGTGAGCTGAAACAGCTGGAGCTTGAAGCTCAGAGAGAGAAAGAAGAAAAAGAACGAGAGCTTAAACAGCTGGAGCTAAAAGCTCAGAGAGAGAAAGAAGAAAAAGATAGAGAGCTAACAATAAAGTTAAAACAAATGGAAATAACGGCCAATTTAGGAGCAATGGAAAATAGACTCACGGCTCCAGCCGGTCAGGGTTGCGATGCAATTAAATTTGCAAAAGTAATCCCTAAATTTACAGAAAAAGAGGTTGACCAATATTTTGCGCAGTTTGAGATAACTGCCCAAAATTTTAAAATTCCTGAAACTATGTGGTCCACCTTACTTCAACCAGCCTTGACCGGAAGGGCATCTGAAGTCTTTGTGTCCCTGAATGCGGAACAGCGCGGGGACTATAACCTAGTAAAATCATTAATACTTAAGGCTTATGAATGTGTCCCCGAAGCATACCGTAAAAAGTTTAGGGAACTGTGGAAACGTGATGGCCAGACTCATGTTGAGTTCCTCCGGGAAAAGGAACGGCTCCTGGACAAGTGGCTGCACGCAACCAACACCGAGACAGACTTCAAGAAATTCAAGAACCTCATTCTGATGGAGGAGTTCAAGAACTGTGTTCGTACTGAGGTGCGAATACATATTGCAGACCGTGGCGAAGGTGACGCACATACGGCAGCAGTGTTAGCCGACGACTTCACCATCTCACATCAACTTTCCAAGAATCCATCTGACACCAAAAATGACAGGCACAATAAGACAGCTGTATCAACTTACAGTAAACCTCCACAAAAACCATTCAAGCCCGGTACGAAAGAAATTGGTGCAAAAGACACATGTGCCTACTGTAAAAAAGAAGGACATACGAGGGATGATTGCTGGAAACTCAAGAAGAAAACTGAGAAGACCACACATCCTGGTACACAACACAAAGTCTCCGCTTGTACGTCTCGTCATACATCTGGAAACACATTTTCAAAATTCAAGAGTTTTTGCTCTCCAGATGTCCATACAAACTTCAAAGAGGTTTGTCACGACTCATCAAAGAGTTCCATTATGAACAATAAGGCTAGTTTTACTGACTCCAGCCAAGTTCCTGCTTCGACTGCGAGTTTTATGAGCTTGTCGCCAAGATCCTTTTGCTCCAAGAAGAGGTCTACCTCCAGAGGGCGTTTTACTGAGGACTTGTGTGCAAGTTTTGACGACTCTACCCAGAGTTTTACTTCCTCTACCCTAGCCGAATGTTCTCAAGACTCCAACAAGAGTTTACCTACCAAGGTCCAAAATTCTACATCAGAAAATACTGATGTCATACAAGACTTCATGCCTTTCATATCGGAAGGATTCGTATCACTGCCAGGTGATTTTTCCAGTCTACAACCAATCAAAATCTTACGAGATACAGGTGCTTCACAGTCCTTGCTACTTGAGGGTATACTTCCCTTATCTGAATCTACTGCTACTGGGAGCAACATCCTGTTACGAGGTGTAGAGCTGGGATGCATAGATGTACCTTTACATCTCATCAACCTAAAATCAGACTTAGTCTCCGGACCTGTGGTTGTGGGTGTCCGACCAACATTACCATTGGACGGCATCTCGTTGCTGCTAGGCAATGACTTAGCTGGTGGGAAGGTGATAGCCGAGCCCATCGTTACTCATGAACCTTGTTTAAATGAAAATCAGGAAGAAGATCAAGAATTGTATCCAGCATGTGCTGTGACAAGGGCCATGAGTTCCAAGATCTCCACAAAAGAGATTTCACAAAAAAGCAATAAAATTCTTCCTGAAATTGACCTGGGAAAAACATTTTTTGCAAGTCTAAATGAAGAGGCTAGTAATTACAAGACTCCAACTCGAATGCAACTTATTGAAGAACAGAAGAGTGATCCAGAAATAGTCAAACTTCGAGAGAACGCTTTGACCCAAGAAGAAGCTGAACAATTCCCTATATGTTATTACCTTCAAGATGACATACTTTTGAGAAAATGGCGACCTCCAGACGCAAATGCTGACGAAGAATGGAGGATAGTTCATCAAATAGTAGTTCCTACCCCATTCCGGAACGAAGTCCTGAACTTAGCCCATGACTCACCACTTTCAGGTCATTTGGGAGTAAAGAAGACATATCACAAAATCACGTCGCACTTCTTTTGGCCCAAAATCAAGAAAGATGTGGTTGAATACTGCAGATCATGTCATACTTGTCAGGTTGTAGGGAAACCAAATCAGAAGATACCAGCAGCTCCTCTTCAACCCATTCCAGCATTCGAAGAACCTTTCAGTCGCGTTATTATAGACTGCGTTGGACCTCTGCCAAAGACAAAATCAGGTCACCAATACTTGCTGACAATCATGTGTGCGTCAACAAGATTCCCAGAAGCTATTCCTCTTCGCAATATCAAGACTCCGAACATCGTCAAAGCCTTGACGAAGTTTTTTACATTGTTTGGTCTTCCGAAGTCTGTACAGTCTGACCAAGGAACCAACTTCAAGGCTGGAATATTCAAACAAGTGATGAACCAGTTGGGCATAGAACACTGCTTGTCGAGTGCATATCATCCTGAGTCACAGGGAGCACTTGAGCGATTCCATCAGACGTTGAAGAACATGATGAGAACCTACTGCCTAGAACAAGAGAAAGACTGGGATGAAGGCATCAACATGCTACTGTTCGCCGCAAGAGAAGCAGTTCAAGAATCACTTGGATTCAGCCCCTTCGAACTGGTGTTTGGCCACACGGTTCGCGGTCCCCTTAAACTTTTAAAAGACACGTGGATGTCATCGACACCCACGGAAGGACTTCTTGACTATGTCCAAAAATTTAAAACTAAACTTTTTAATGCCGTTAATTTGGCTAAAACACATTTAAAAGATTCACAATCTAAAATGAAAGTTTGGTATGACAAAAAGTCAAAATTCAGACAGTTTGCTTCAGGGGACAAAGTGCTTGTGCTTTTGCCGATACCAGGGCAAGCACTACAAGCTAGATATTTTGGTCCTTATGTTGTTGAGTCCAAAATCAATGATTTGAATTACATTGTGTTAACACCAGATCGTAGAAGAAAGAAACAGTTATGTCACATTAACATGTTAAAAGAATATTTTGATAGAAAATGTGATGATCATTGTCCATCCTCAGAAACAAATGTTAACACAATCTCAACTGTAACTTCAGTACTTAAAGAAAATGTTACTGAAACCTTTGATAGTGTCCCAGAAAAAGTTGGTAATTATAAACTTAAAAATTCAGAAGTATTGGCCAACTTAGATAAGAAACTAGGACATTTGTCATTGTCAGAGAAGGATGTTGTTAAGTCTGTTATTGCAGATTTTGTTTTACTCTTCCCTGATGTACCTAATAAAACCAACATTGCTGTACATGATGTTGACATTGGCAATGCAGTTCCGGTCAAGCAACACCCCTATAGGGTCAATCCGGAAAAACTTGAAATAATCCGGTCTGAAATAAAATACATGCTTGAAAATGATATAATTGAACCAAGCTCTAGTAACTGGAGTTCACCATGTATTTTAGTCCCAAAGCCTGACAAAAGTTACAGGTTTTGTACTGACTTCAGGAAAGTGAATGCATTCACAAAGACTGATTCCTTTCCGATTCCAAGGATAGACGATCTTATAGATCGAATAGGTGATGCCAAATATGTAACCAAGATAGACTTACTATCAGGTTATTGGCAGGTTCCTCTATCTGACAGAGCAAAAGAAATCTCTGCTTTTTGTACTCCAGATGGTTTATATCAATATAAAGTAATGCCGTTTGGAATGAAAAATGCCCCAGCTACATTCCAACGTCTTGTAAATAACATTATTGCTGACCAGGAAAATTGCAGCGCCTATATTGATGATGTAATTATTTACAGTCAAGATTTTTCATCTCATGTAAACCAATTAAGATCTCTGTTTAAAAAATTTTTGCAGGCAAATGTAACTGTAAATTTAAATAAATGTGAATTTTGTCATGCAACTGTGGAATATTTAGGTCACATAGTGGGTCAAGGTCATGTAAAGCCTGTTCAAGCTAAGATAAATGCTATTGTATCACTTCCACCACCCACTACTAGAAAACAGTTAATGAGATTTTTGGGAATGGCAGGTTATTATAGAAAATTTTGCAAAAATTTCTCAGTTATTGCTTCTCCTTTAAGTAATATGTTAAAGAAAAATGCAAAATTTCATTGGTCAGATGCTTGTCAGGAAGCATTCGAAAACATTAAAAATATACTTGCTAATGCTCCTGTTCTCATTGCACCAGACTTTAACAAACAGTTTAAATTAGCTGTAGATGCCAGTGATTTTGGCATTGGTGCAGTTCTTTTTCAAGAAGATGACCACAATGTAGATCATCCTGTCTCTTATTTCTCAAAGAAATTTAACTCACATCAGAAAAACTATTCCACTGTAGAAAAAGAATGTTTAGGTTTAATTCTTGCTCTCCAACAATTTGATTTTTATGTCAGTTGTTCTTTACATTCAGTACTTGTTTTTACTGATCACAATCCCTTAACATTTTTGAATAAGATGGTCTCCAAAAATCAAAGATTGTTAAGATGGAGCCTATTTTTACAAGAATATAATTTGGACATCAAACATATTAAAGGCAAAGACAATGTCATTGCAGATACTTTGTCCAGAAATTAATTTTCACTTATGTTATTGTTTATAAGCTGTTAAGAAGTTTTTGTCTAATATTTTGAGAGTAAGAAATGTATTTTCTTCAATTTTAATGGAAAAAGAATTCCATTTTTTTTGAAAAATGAAATTTTTTTCTTTTAAGAGGGGAGGTGTTACAGAGAGCTTGTTTACACAATATTTCTCGTACGTGCCCTCTGATTGACCCCGCATGAGACGCTGTGTTCACAAAGGGGTGTGGCTTAGGCCTTTGAAGTA
>CAXITT010000538.1:516126-544583 GCA_964033795.1 Lymnaea stagnalis | reverse complement strand
TTTGTGTATTTGTGTGCTCCTACTTATATGTGTTTATTTCGCATTATTTATTGGCATCATTATTTCTAATTGTATTAAGTGTGTACCGGTACGACATCTGCCATACTGTAAGTTGAAGATTGTAATTTTATTTTATTTTATTTTGTAATTATCTTAAGACATAATAAATCGTAATTAATTGTGACTAGAAACTGTTTTGGGTCGTATCCTTAATATTGTTGATTATATGGTATCGTCCTTTGTTAGGCACTGTTTACAACGAGCCAATTAAAATTAAAATAGGAGATTAATTTCTCCCAATACAAGTCAGTGCGTAACAATAGACATAAACGAGACGTAATATGCTTGAAATATAGTACTATTTATGTATGTGTGTGTCATTTATATTTATATCTTCAGAGGATTGCTCATTTTTAATTGTTCTGCAAGTTGATATACTTTATATTTCTATTAATCAGATTTTTGAATTTGTATATGCATTTAATCTCATCAGTAAATTGATTATTGTTAGTACAACCAGTCTTGGTAACGCTTTTGTTTGCATTCTGGTTTTTCCCATTTCCTTGTCACTTATTATTCATTTACCGAGGCAAAACTTAAAGTAGATTTCATTTACAAAAACAATATAACGGTACGAAACAAAATGGGGACTCGTACGGGATGGTATACAATTTTTTTTTCTTATTTCACCAATAACACATTGATGTTCATCCTGTGATGTGTGGCCATCTTTTCTACGAGCAAAACAATTTGTTTTTGCTATAACTTTAACGATACCAATACCACAGCTAGTCACAATTTTAGAAAATAATAATTTATAAGTGGTATAATGATGCTCGTAAATATATATCTAAAAAAAATATTTATTCTTACAATGAACCTGTTTCAAAATGGACTTCTATGTGACAAACCATCATTAAAAGCATTAAACAGGTGTCACAAGCCATCATTAGAGGCCATAGACAAATGTTCTCGAAACGATTTGTTTTCTATGGCGAAGGAATTAGGAATAAATGTAGAAGGCTCTGCTTTCAAAAAAAGAATATTAGAAATTGAATGGAGATAGATTCCCATGGTGAGCTACAAATAAAATGAAAAGAAAAGAAAGCTATGAGTGACTACGGTGCAAAGGAAAATAGATATACAACTAAAAGCAGTCATCAAAAGGCAGGAGTGTTTGCTGACGACCTCGCCATCTCGAATCCATTCTCTAAGAATCTGACACAAGACAAGCACCAGAGAGCAAAAGTACCAACGTATAGCACACCTCAAAAAATGTCACACAAGTCTGGCCCAAAATGATCAAGCCCAAGAGACATCTGTGTCTGTTGTAAAAATGAAAGCCATAAGAAGGATGGATGATTGTTGGACATCTATGAAGAAAAATAAGAAGACTGCGCATCTGGTCAACCACACAAAGTATCCGCTAACACGTCTTGCCTTACATTTGGAAACATATTTTCAAAATCCAAAAGCTGTTCTCAATATTTACATACAAACTTCACAGAGGTTTTCACGTTTCATCAAAGAGTTTTATTCTGAACAATACGACTACTGTTGCCGACCACAGCTGAGTTCCTGCTTAGGCTGCGAGTTTTATTAGCTTGTCAACAAGATCATGTTGCTACAAGAAGAGGTCTGCCTCCAGAGGGCGTTCTACCAAGGACTTGAATGCAAGTTTTAATGGGACCACCCTAAAATATTGCGTCTTCTACCTTAGCTATATTTCGTAAGACTCCGACGAGAGCTTTGGTACCAAGGTCCAAACTTCTACATCACAAACTACTGATGTTCATCAAGATTTTATGCCTTTCACATTGGAAGGGTTTGTGTCATTGCCCGTTGAATTTTCCAGTCTACGACCCATCATAAGATATCGCGAGACACAGGTGCTACACAGTTCTGACTACTTGAGGGATTTCTTCCCTTGTCTAAAACTACTGCTTCTGGGAGCAATATCGTGTTACGAGGCGTAGGGCTTATTTGCAATTGATGTACTTTTACATGTTCTCAATCTCTAGCCAGATCTAGTCCATGTACTTGTTGTTGTGTTCCGTAAATTGATGGTTTTTTTAAATTTCTGTTTATTAAACTTTTATATTTATTTATAAATTCAATCTTTCCATTAAACTAAACATTGTTAGTATCACCAGCTTTGGTTTCGTTTTCCTTTGATTACTTTTTGTTCCCCCCTCCCCCTCTTAAGTTCTCTGTTACAAATTGTTCATTTAACGAACCTAAACTTAAAATAAATTAAATCTACAAAACCACATAACGGTACATAACAGAAACATACCAACATTTATTTAATCTCACAAAACATATGTAGTAGGTCAACGGACTAATATATGTGGCATTTGACCATCTTTTTCTAGTAGGTCAACGAACTAATATATGTGGTATTTGACCATCTTTGTCTAGTAGGTCAACGGACTATTATATGTGGATTTTGACCATCTTTGTCAAGTAGGTCAACGGACTAATATATATGGTATTTGACCATCTTTGTCTAGTAAGTCAACGGACTGTTATATGTGGATTTTGACCATCTTTGTCTAGTAGGTCAACGGACTAATATATGTGGTATTTCACCATCTTTGTCTAGTAGGTCAACGGACTGATATTTGTGGTATTCGGCCATCTTTGTCTAGTAGGTCAAAGGACTGATAAATGTGGTATTTCGTAGAGACCACGTTTGTGTAGTGGTTCAACTGACTGATATATGTGGGTGAGAGAGACCACGTTTGTTATTAGCTCTTAAACGTTGAAAAAAAAGCAACAACATTCTAAATAAATTAATGTGTGATCTCTCATCCGTAACATTTTTTTTTTATAGCTCATGACATTTTTGAATCACTTATGCGATTATTCAATACAACCAGTGGTGTATACAGATCTGACACTTTTGGTTGTTATTCAAGTCACTGGCTTTATAGTGATGTCTCCACCCAGTCATAAAGGTTCATGCAAAGGTGTGGTTGAAATAGCTAGAAAGACTTTGAGATTGTATGCTTGTAATTAGTTTTTGTAGTGTTGCGTTTGTTTTAAATGTGGTAAATTATAGATATGTTTTTTGTTGACTTTGTACCGCGCTTCGAGCCTTTGGGGATGAAGCGTGTTTTTGAAATGAACTTTATTATTATTATTATTTTTAAATGCAAGGTGTCCTGTTCCGCTAGTCCTCACGATGAACTTTATCAGACAATAATAGATCAGAAGAAAAAAAAACGCGTTCCGTTGGAAAACACCCAGTTTCGTCTGTGTTCAATTTAAACCGTGTTGGTATTTGTCACGTGCCTGGCCGAACAGCGATGAGTATGAGTGAAGCAATGGACAAAAACTGATGAGATTTCAGAAGCAGTTCCCACCCTCCCCCCTTTCTCTCTCCAACCCCGACTCCCTTTCCACCATTCTGCCCCCACCCCCACGGTCAACATTTTAAGACACAGCTGATAATTATTGGACAGTCACATTTAAAAAAAAAAAAAAATATTTTAAAAATGGAGAAGTGGCCCTGTTTGGGGGAAAAAAATAAAGAACGTCTGGAAATTGTTGTTTTTTGAAGCAATTTTAAACGTATGAATTAAAATTAGAGATTACTTCGGTAAACATTTTAAGACAAAGCTGATAAATATTGGACAGTCACATTTAAAAAAAAAAAAAAATATTGTAAAACTGGAGCAGTGGCCCTGTCTGGGGGAACAAAATGAAGAACGTCTGGAAATTGCTGACTGCTGCAGCAATGTTAAACGTATGAATTAAAATTAGAGATTACTGAATCTTATGAACAATATTCTGTGAACAAAATTCTTTAAGCAACTTTTTTGTTTGTATTTTTTTTTACTTTTAAAATTCGTATTCATGAACACATCTTAGAATTGACCAAAAACAGATGTGTTGTGTGAGAAAAAAAAAATAATAATAAAAAAATAATAGGGTTTGAAACTCCAACAATTCCCCACACCCCGGCACCACCCCCACCCCATAACGGCATCAATTGACATGATTGACATCACAGTTTTGGTCTCAGTAAGACATTGAAAACAAGTCATTATTGTTTAGTGTTAACCAAGCTTTGTTAAAACTGTATGAGACATTCACTCTTATGATTTATAATATTTGAAAAAAAAAAAGAAAATAATAATAATAGGCTTTCTCATCTTTTTAGATCAATGTGTTTTTCCTGATTCGCATCGTGTACATCATGGTGACACAGTTGGAGCCCCACCCCAACGAGCCCAGCACCTTCAGGTACCGTACTTCTTCTTCTTCTGCCTTTTGACACCGTCTGGGGCATAGGTCGTCCACAAGAATTTTCCATTCATCTCGGCCCTGTGCTTTCCTTTCCAGTTGCCTCCAGGTGTATCCCATACTTTACGTGTCTTTTAAGTATTTTTATTAAAAATGTATATCTACTCGAATATGTTATCAAAATTATTTTATCGAGATCTTCACGGGATAAATTTATGGGAGATTCTTTAAAATGACTGCAAAAATTAGATCAAATTGAGATTATTTTTCTGGGTGAAGTCGATGCTCATTAGAATTCAGGATGGATAATTAAACGTTTTCTGGTTAGGCTTTAGCCGTATCAGGCTTATCAAAGTGGTTTATTACAGAAATAAACAAGCAAAATCCAACATCGCTAAACTTTGGCGTGCTGACTTCATTGGGGCGGTAGAAGACATGTCTGACTTCATTGGGGCGGTAGAAGACATGTCTGACTTCATTGGGGCGGTAGAAGACATGTGTGTGCCTGAAAAATAGAGCTAGTTACAGTGAGTAGCATTTCTTTGCAGTCAACAAAAGGCGTTGGTGCTTTAGATGAGGTGGGGGGGGGAATGTACTACACGGTCAATGTTCGAAATATTCTTCTAATCTTAACCTGTATGTAAATTTGTGTCAAAATCAAGTTTAACAATTGTGTTTACCTATTTTTGAACTGAGGCATTCATATAAACCTGCAGCAACACGCACGTTGGTCTGGGTGTCACAATACAACGGTTAGAAAATAAGCCGGTCTACACCCCACATACATTTTTATCTATTGTCTGAATGCTGCATATTGGATATGAAGTCAACCCGAATCAGGAACCACTGGGGGTACTTAATACAAAACTAACTATATAAAAATCCCCATGCGGTTTCAAAGCAAAATTCATGGTTGTAGTCAACAATATCCAACAATAACCTAATCAAAAATCCCCATGCGGTTTCAAAGCAAAATTCATGGTTGTAGTTAACAATATCCAACAATAGCCTAATCAAAAATCCCCATGAGGTTCGAAAAAAAAATTGTTTGTTGTAGTAAACACTATCCAACAATAACTACATAAAAATCCTTATAGTGTTTCAAAACAAAATTCTAGTTGGTAGCCATGTTTTCCTGTTTTCCAGGCAATGGGAATTGGGGGTTAGGGTGGGATGTGGGGTAGGGTGGAGGGGGGAATTCCTCCGACCCTAATATAAATCTTCAGCAACGTGCCCAGCGTTTTTGTGCAGATGTACTGTCATGTCAATGGACCAATTAGGAGCTTAGCTGTCTGTCGTCTACGGCCAGAGTATTCGATTATCGTGGGAGGATGGGGGAGGGCGTGGAGTCTGCTTGGGCTAAGAGGGAAAGGACATGACCGTAAACAGACGTTAATTTATTGTCCTTTTATGTTCGTCTAATTTATTTTCTCGTTTCGGCTCGCAGGTTGTAATCGATCCATGCCTTAGGGGGGAAAAAAAGCAACCAAACAAAAACAAAAAAACAAAAAAACCCATCAAAAACCATGTTCTGAAATAAACCGGGTTGCCAAGGGCAATAACCAAGGTGTCGTGGTCGGTCGGTGTCACCACGGTCTGAACCAACTGGAGATAGCCTCCCCTTGCGTCAGAGCGTCGATATCCCGGTGGTGCAGTGACTTTAGCTTTAGGTACTGCCATTCAATGCTGCTTTACAGAGAGAGCATCGCTAACTGAAGTGGCCATCAAATTAAGAGCGACTCTGGGATGTTTCCTGACAAACATCATTGCCCGACTGATATACATATATATAAACATTCTTTTAATCCACGTGGGACAAGTGGAATAATTTCGGTCTCCGTGCAAATGGAGTTAATCCCTGCGTATGCAATGTATTCAATGAAATGACATTAGGTGAATCTTACTGTTTGATGTACCTGCAAAACTCTTGTGGAAACATCCTTTCATAAAAATGACGAAGACAAACGAGCAACGAAACAATTAAAGCAGCAACTAATGCAATAACCATATTATCGCCAAGTTGGTATTATAATTTTTTTTTTTTTTTTTTAATATTTTTTTTTTTGGGGTGGGGTATAGCCTTCAAACAGACAATGCATTTTTTTGTATTTAAACAATATTAATATTTACTAATGTACTTACAGAAGCCTTTGGCTAGGATTACGTTTCTTTGAAAACTTAATGAATAACTAAATGTGTATGTTGCACGTAAATCAAATTAAACTTTGAAACTTATTTATATAATTTAGCATTATAACCTAATTCTGAAAATATCTCGAGTGCAGCTTTGAACTTTCAACCGAAAATTATCTTCCATTTCCAGCCTTACAAAAATCTTCTCTATCTATTTCTGTACAAGAAACACATTGGGGGTGGGGGGGTAGATTAGCTTAACAAAATGAACTTATTGTCAAGGACGATTTAGTGCTCTAAAAACCTTTAAAAAAAAAAAAAAAAAAAAGAGACAACAAAAAAAAACTAAACAATTTCTATTTTCTCTTCTCTATAATGACTTTTAAGATATTTCGTCAGGCACTTTTAGCTAACGGGGCCGCGGGGACAACTCACCTCTCTTATTTTGCAAAGTCGTTCTTGGCAGGAAACATGATTCTCTTATAGAAACTTGCTACAATGGATCTCGTACCAAGAATTTAACTGTAAGGAGTGAATAGAAGCGCAACATCAAATATCACGCCAATTTGAATTTTAGTGCTGAATTATTATTTTTTTAATTTAAAAATTAAATTTTTTAACTTTTATGTCATTTGTAATAAAGCTTTTAATCCAACCCAATGATCTGCCGCCCACCATCTTGTTGACACGAAAGGGTCAGTCGACGATTCTCTTGACTACCGCTCCTTTGAGGCAAAAATACAACGCGTTCAATTTGTTCGGATCAAGGTTTTTGATCTTTGCTTTGACTACAGTAGAATACATCTCAACTATTAGTAGAAGTCGCTGACCCTTTGAAAGGCGATACGGTTTTAGACGGTAGTTAGCGTAATGCTCAGATGAGAACAGCTTGAGGCCACAGGCTGGTGAGGGTAGGGGGGGGGGTTGGGAATGACATGATAGCAATCCTAAAATGAAACTGGCAATTTCATTTTGGACGGAATTAGAAATATATATATCTGTGAAATGTAGTTGATGAAGTCCTTTCCTTCAACTGTTTAGATGACATCGTTTTCTTTTCCGTTTTTTTGTTTTTGTTTTTTGTTTAATTTTTATTTTTCTTTATTTTTGGAATATCATTTCCCGTTCAATTACCCATACAAAGGGCTCTTTAAAATTAGTTAACTCACTACGGTACAAGCCCACTGTTTACAAACCACTTACACTTGCTCTAGCTTGTCCCGGCATCATCCCCCCCCCTCCCCCCCCCAAAAAAAGAAACAAACAAAAAAACAAAACACGCAAGACGTTTCCGGTAATCACAGGACGTCTGGCTTATCAATATCGCGTCATTTCCCTTTGTGCCCCGGAAGCAGTTCCATCCGAACGGGCTGATTCATCCAACTATCAAAAGGTAGCCATGAACCTAATCTCTTCGTTGGACTACTGAGTTCTTTTACAAACCAATCGACAAAAAGTCGACTCATTTTTTTTTTTTTTTTTAAATTTAACGCTGGAACTTAAAAAGGAAACCTTCTGTTCAAAATCATTCACGTCTACCAACACTTTGTCTAGGAAGAATTGTTTTCGGTACCAGAGCCGATGAGCCTGAATATACACTTTAAAAAAAAAAAATTCTACTCCGTCTATATTTCTTCTCTATGATTCCCCCACCGCGTCCAACAGTAAACTGAACGAATCCAGGCGAAACCAAGACATCTCCATAAGTTTCTTGGGTAGCAAACTTGTTATGGTTTCAGAACGAAGTTATGTGGGGGGTGTTCTAGGACACATTAGTATTAAAAAAATATGTTAAAATGCAAAGATATGATCAAAAGTAAATATTGACCATATTGTACAGTCACGATGCTGGAAACCATTCCGCAATCACTAGCAGTTAACCTGCGTCACTTAGCTTATCGCTGCGTCACTTAGCTTATCGCTACGGCATCTGAGTTAATTGCTTATCATTTGCCTCCTTGATACGATTCGCTGTAAAAGAAAAAAAAAAGAATACATATTTTGTAAAGAAGTTTTCTTTTAATTTTTTTGTTATGTAGTGATGAAAGCGTAAATATGCCATAGATCTGTCAAACCTAGTTTTATATCTATCGTAATGATTATAGAAAAGTTAGAGTTACCAACAATAAAAAAAAAAAAATTGACACAAAGCAATTGATGGCAAATGTAGTGATCGAAATGACACAATTCAAACATCTTCCAAAATAGCTCTTTGGTGGAAAAGGACAATTTCTAAAGTACTTAACTACTCTCTAAATCCCTCTCTCTCCCTCTATCTCCCCCCTCGATCGCTCTCTCTCTCTCTCTTCCTCTCTCACACTCTTACTCTAACTCTCTCTCTCTCTTTCTCTCTCGCTCTCACTCTTACTCTAACTCTCTCTCTCTTTCTCTCTCTCTCTCACTCTTACTCTTAGTCTAACTCTCTCTCTCTCTCTCTCTCTCTCTCTCTCTCTCTCACTCTTACTCTCTCTCTCTCTCTCTCTCTCTCTCTCTCTCTCGCTCTCACTCTTACTCTCTCTCTCTCTCTCTCTCTCTCCCTCTCTCTCTCACTTCTTCCGGCATCTAACTGCGGCTCTATCAACTCATTGTCTGCTGTCCCATACCAGGGGCAGTAGACTCCCTATAGGACAGGCGCTGAAGAAAGGATGTGCGCAACCCCTTGGGGGTCCATGGCGGCTTCGACATAGCGCCCAACCCAATCGTGACGTGTAATGGATCTGTCGACGGCATCGAAACAACAGACAGGACCCTTGTATTTTTATTAGGGCTGCCGCCTAGACGGGGTCGTGGGGTACGAACTTAACAAATTGGATAAAGAGTCTCATAAATCATGTCAAAACATCTCCTCTGAATAAAACAAAAAAAGAACTAAAAATACGCGTCAGTCACATTTTCTTTTCTTCGTACGGTGTTACTTAGTGTAGGTCCTTTGCTCGTGTTACTCAGTGTAGGTGCTTTGCTCGTGTTACTTAGTGTAGGTGCTTTGCTCGTGTTACTTAGTGTAATTGCTCTGCCCGTGTTACTTAGTGTAGGTGCTTTGCCCGTGTTATTTAGTATAATTGCTCTGCTCGTGTTACTTAGTGTAATTGATTTGCCCGTGTTACTTAGTGTAGGTGCTTTGCCCGTGTTACTTAGTGTATGTGCTTTGCCCGTGTTCCTTAGTGTAGGTGCTTTGCCCGTGTTACTTAGTGTAGGTGCTTTGCCCGTGTTACTTAGTGTAGGTGCTTTGCCCGTGTTCCTTAGTGTAGGTGCTTTGCCCGTGTTACTTAGTGTAGGTGCTTTGCCCGTGTTCCTTAGTGTAGGTGCTTTGCTCGTGTTACTTAGTGTAGGTGCTTTGCCCGTGTTACTTAGTGTAGGTGCTTTGCTCGTGTTACTTAGTGTAGGTGCTTTGCCCGTGTTCCTTAGTGTAGGTGCTTTGCTCGTGTTACTTAGTGTAGGTGCTTTGCTCGTGTTACTTAGTTTAGGTGCTTTGCCCGTGTTCCTTAGTGTAGGTGCTTGCCCATGGATTGCGTCATGGACTTGTAAAACATTGGCTTACTATTTTTTTTTAAAGCTTAAGTCCTTTATATTATCTTCGCTTTTGTGTATTTAGGGCACACTCAGCGGACGGCTAATTAACTTATTTCCCGTCAACTCGTAGAGTTTAAACATGACAACACATTCCTTCAAATTTTCAGCCCCAAAACCGAAAGAGAATCAGTTTTTCCATGCTTTTCAATTCCCGCCCACTTCGTTCAATGAGATAAAAAAAAAAAAAAAATCGCAAGTGGGGGTACTGAGTAAGACGTTCTAATGTTTTTCTGAAATAGTTGGTGAAAAAAATTTTCGGTGTAACATCGGGTTGGACATTACAATATTAATATAAAATAACAATAAAGGCATATAAATGATTCATACGAAAAACTTAGTTTTTTTGATTGTTGGGGGGTTGTTTAGTTTAGAATGAAAGATTCAATTAGCTGTGAACGGTTTCATCGCACGCTTCGTATCCGAAATCAAGACGTTTTGGTTTACGAGGCACTGGCCATCGGGAAATTATTGTATTTAGAATATATATTTTGCTCCTAGTTCGTCCTGCTTCCTTTCCACAATAGCACCCCCCCCCCCCAACTCAATAAAGAGCCAGGGGTTGCGTGTTGTAGGACTGTCTGTAGCACTGTCTGTAGGACTCTCTGTAGGATTGTCTGTAGGACTATTGTCTAAAGGCCGGCAGGTNAGGCACTGGCCATCGGGAAATTATTGTATTTAGAATATATATTTTGCTCCTAGTTCGTCCTGCTTCCTTTCCACAATAGCACCCCCCCCCCCAACTCAATAAAGAGCCAGGGGTTGCGTGTTGTAGGACTGTCTGTAGCACTGTCTGTAGGACTCTCTGTAGGATTGTCTGTAGGACTATTGTCTAAAGGCCGGCAGGTAGTGTGTAGGACTGTCTGTAAGTCTATTGTTTAAGGCCAGCATATAATACAGAAAAAGAGAAGTTTACTCTTTTTATTCGTATCACTTGGACCCAGTGGGTATTTCCTCAAAATACCCGGACGCGGTGTAAAAAAAAACTGCAC
Source organism: Lymnaea stagnalis (assembly GCA_964033795.1). Classification (NCBI taxonomy): domain Eukaryota; kingdom Metazoa; phylum Mollusca; class Gastropoda; family Lymnaeidae; genus Lymnaea; species Lymnaea stagnalis. The sequence continues at coordinate 533,640 of CAXITT010000538.1, read as the reverse complement.
CCGGTTAAGCCCTAGTCTAAAATAACCCTCTAGTGTTCCCTTTCCAAAGTGCGTTGGCTGCTGGCCTTTGTTACGTTGGCTGCTGGCCTTCGTTAGGTTGACCTGATTGTTGGAGATATTACGAATCTGCTTCTGACAGTCTATTCTCTTGCTCTCTCTCCCTTCCCTCCGTCCCATTCCCCTCCAGGCGGGCGGTTAAGGCTGTCGGAGTCCTGATGCCTCTCTTCGGTGTCCAGTTTTTATTGTTCATCTACCGTCCGGAGGATGAGAAGAACCACTTCGTCAACGTCTACGAGATGACGAGGAAAGTGTTCTCAAGCCTGCAGGTACGTTCTGCCTAAGGGTTTGCATTAGAAAATGTGTGGGGTTTAAGACATTCTATGAACCAAATATGTCGTCATATGATATTGCTATCTATATATATATATAATTCGCCAGCAAAGGTCAAACAAGACTGGTCAAACAAGACGCAGGCTATTTATAGATACGCCAGAGTGTGGTTCAATAATGAGTTCAATAGCGCCCAAAATATTATTCCCGATAGCAATGCTATTTATGATATATATGTATATTTAGTAACGCAATTGGGTTTGGTGCGTAATATTTTCTTTTCGGAAATGAAATCGTCTCAATTTAGGGTTTTTTGTAAAAAAAAATATTTGGTTTAAAAGTGGTTTGGACATGAGAATATTAATATAGTTCTTTGGCGTGAAATAAAAAGTGTGCTGTCACGTCTCATGGGGTAAGGGGTGTAGCAAATATTGGGATTCTTTTAAATGTGCGTTACTTGAGTTCATGTTTTGTGAAGAAACTTTACTAGATGGGAAGATATTGTTATTAAATGTTTGATATTTTGTGACGCATTGCTTGAAAAGGGATATGACGTATTATTATTGTGTAGTGTTGTCTTATGAGTAATGGGAGTCGCTTAGTCACTTCCTTGTTTGGTCACGTGATATGAGTAAGTCATCACTAGGCTGCAACACACAACGAAAGATACTTCATCAGTGCTTCCCCAATGTTATGTTAATTAAAAATTTTACCTTTCGTAATATTATGGAATGCAAGCGTTTTTTAAATGAAATACATAAATGTGACAATAAATATACGTCAGTTATAATTAAAGGAAGAAAGTTATTTCAAGAAAAATTTGTGAGCGATATTCGATGGGAACTATCAATACTATTATCGGCAGGATGTTGTTGAGCTCCGTGCGTGCTCATGACGTCATTTGCGTTTTTATTCAATATTGATGCAGGAGTCATTCCCCTTTGTTTATTTTATTGTTAATTTTCATTGGACGAAATGTAGTGTAGTTGTAGTGTGTATCGGGCTACTGTTGTCAAGCACTAGTGTGTTGTATACAATATACCGGAAACCTTACTCGTTTTTACTCATATCACGTGACAAAATAATTGACTAAGCGACTCCCATTGCAGTTCAAGATAAAAATTAGTTGTGTAATAAAGATATTTTATTGTAACAATATATAGTTTGTGAAGTGAACATTCGACTCACACCGCTTACATGTATACTTTCGCGGAAATTAATAACAAGCTGCAACCACATGGCCTGAGCCTCCAAAAATTACAACCACCGATCATTGACATTCTTCCATTGTTTCATTCATCGACAACCTTCGACGCTCATGCTGAACAGTCCCTGGCTACGGAACACTGCAACAAAATCAACACAGAACAGAACACGCTGTTGCCACTGTTTTATACGCTGCATACAGCCATTCCCATCTGCGACAAACATGCTTCTTCTTAGATGGTCCTGCAGGAACAGGCAAAACGTTCGTCTACAAAACCCTAATTCATACCATCAGAGGTGGGGGAGGCATTCCTACAACCGTAGCATCGACAGGAATAGCTGCAACATTGTTACCAGGTGGACGTACTGCACATTTCGTTTTTCAAATACCCTTGAAGCTGACCACGACTTCCACATGCAACATCAAGCCTACGTCACTCCACGCTCAACATCTTCTCAAATCCAAACTGATAATCTGGGACGAAGCCCCAAAGACACCTGCCTACGCATTTCAAGCAGTTGACAGGTTCTTACGTTACCACACGGGTTACACGCAGCCCTTTGAAGGCAAAACAATTCTATTGGGTGGGGATTTCTGACAAATCCTCCCCATCATTATGTGTGGCTCCCGAGCATTTACTGTCGCCAGTTGCATTAACAAACATCCTTTGTGGCGTAACATGCAAGTCCTTCCACTGACAACAAATATGAGAGCTCTTCCTCACGAACACGACTTCGCCAAATGGCTCCTCGATGTAGGAGACGGAAAAAAATGGAACATTTGTTGAATTACTTTCATATTGTTTTCCTGGTTATTCTAATCCCGTTCAACAACTATATGACGACATCGACTTCTCAACTGACACTCCAGAACAACTCAGTACGCGAGCTATATTGAGCGTCCACAACGAAGACTCCCTACATCATAATGAAGAAGTCTTGAAGAGTATCCCTACCGACGAAGTAACTTTAACCAGTGTTGACTCCATGGTCACAGACAATCCCTGTCATTCCTCGAAGAATTTCTTAACAGTCTTACTCACACTGGCATGCCTCCGCTTAAACTCAAAATTGAAATTGGTTCAGTTGTAATGCTTCTCAGAAACCTAATGCCAGCAAGAGTTCTCTGTAATGGCACTAGACTGACTGTTACCAACATTCACCGCTATGTGCTAGAGTGTCGAACTATTGCAGCTGCTACCGCAAAAACTGTCCTTATTTCCCGGATTTCCCTCACAACATCAGATTCAACTTTACCTTTTACTTATACACGACGAAAATTTACTCCTAGATTATCCTTTTCAATGACAATTAATAAGGCACAGTGACAAAGTTTCAAAAAGATATGCCTCAATCTACCAAACCGGTCTTCAGACACGGACATTTGTATGTAGCTCTCTCCAGAGTTCCATCTTTTCACGCAATCACCGTTGTATCCTCAAACCCACCCCGGTTGGACAACTGTGTCTTTCACGAAGTCTTCACTTATCTATGAGCAATTCTGTGACGCATGCTACGTCGCGGGTCGACTAGTATATCTTAATTGTCATATATTTAGACTATTATTAGTCTATTGTGAGTGACTTTCTAATTTGGTTTTTAGTGTTAGTTTGTGTTTAATTAAAAAAATAATTTTAAATATTTTTCCTATCTTGTACATATTTGCTGTCTTATGTTGTTTTAAAAGAATTCTATTACCAAGGATTAATGTCGCGATCGGATACAACATAATAAATTGGTATCGTGCCCTCTAAGGAACTTTCTGTACCCATCTGAAGTTTTTTAATCTGTCAGATATTTTAAGCGACGCCATTCCCATGAAACTTGTGGGGGGCTGCGTTAGCCGGGTCTTATAGTCAACGTGGCCTAAAATGTACACATGAGGCTGTTTCTAGGAGCGGCAAAATATATTCGAAATTTCTGAAGACAAAAAAAAAATATATAAAAACAAAAAATCTATAAGGATTCGGCCATAAACAAACTATATTCAGAGCGATATTATTTGTACATCATCGATTTTTAAACAGTGTTATAATTATATTGGGGTGTTTCAATGTATAATTTTTGTGTAGTTTTCGTTTTGGGTGGTTTGGGGGTACCAACTAAAAGTCGTTTGGCTGGTCCTTTTATACCTTCATAATTTTAGCTTGTATCTACTTTGTAATACAGCGGTTCTCAACCTCTGGGTCGCGACCCCTTTGGGGGTAGAATGACCCTTTCAGAGGCGTCGCCTAAGACCATAGGGAAAATACAAATACCCAAATGTTATGAAGCAGCAACGACAAAAATTTTGTGGTTAAGGGTCGCCACAACATGAGGCTCTGTGTTAAAGGGTCGTGGCATAAGAAAGGTTGAGAACCGCTGTTGTAGTACATATTTTTATTATTTGTGTCCCAAAAATCTCTGTCCAGCCTAGTAATTCTCTGTCATAACTTTTTCTCTGGTTCCTGCCCTTCTTAGCTAACTGAACTTCTTTCTGTCAATTCACCCCTTCGAAAGCTTCGTTCCTCCGCAGACACTCATAATCTTTCTGTTCCCAGAACACACACTAAAAGACGTGGTGAACGATCTTTCTCTTTCTGTGCTCCCAAGTAATGGAATTATCTCCTATTACACATCTGCAATATACCGACCGTCGCAGCCTTGAAAACTGCACACTACACATACCGCAATTCTGTGCACACTGCAAATATCTCTAATCTATGCACACTAGACATATATTAATTCTTTGTACATTGCTGATATCTCTCTTCCAAGCACACTGCACATACAGTAGTTTGAGGATTTCCCCCTGCGATTGTTGATAAGCCAGAAACGAATGAGGATTTTATTTTTCCTCTTTTAACATGTTTTTGTTAAAAACTGAATCCAACTTTAAAACATTTTTTTTTTAAATTTATTTCTAATGTTGTTAATCTTGTTTGTTGCTATACGTTTTTTCTTTACAGTTTCAGCTTCACTGACATAATTTCATCTCATTACCTTCATTATGGTATCTTGTTTATGTATTCCTCAGGGTGCTTTCATAGCCATTGTGTTTTGCTACCTGAACAAAGAGGTAGGACTAAAGACTTAATGAAATATTTTTTTTTTTAATTGATTTATTGCAAACTGTGTCCTAAATTAAGTTTTTCAACCACTGTGTTCAACACTTCAAAGAGAGCAGCTTTTTTAAAAAGAAAATTCCAACCTGTCCCACGTATAAAATTGTGTTGCTGGTTTATAACAGAGCTCCCTAACCGAGGGTGCTCGCACCCCGTGGGGGTGTTGCGGGAGACGGTGTCAGTGGATGCGGGAAGATCAGGTTTAATTGCATTTTTTTTACATGGGGAGGGGGTGCGTGGTTGAAACGGTGACATCCTTTGAAATCGAGATGGGTTTGTTGGTAATCCTTTGAAATCAAAATGGGTTTGTTGGTAATCCTTTGAAATCGAGATGGGTTTGTTGGTAATCCTTTGAAATCGAGATGGGTTTGTTGGTAATCCTTTGAAATCGAGATGGGTTTGTTGGTAATCCTTTGAAATCGAGATGGGTTTGTTGGTAATCCTTTGAAATCAAAATGGGTTTGTTGGTAATCCTTTGAAATCGAGATGGGTTTGTTGGTAATCCTTTGAAATCAAAATGGGTTTGTTGGTAATCCTTTGAAATCGAGATGGGTTTGCCGGTAATCCTTTGAAATCAAAATGGGTTTGTTGGTAATCCTTTGAAATCGAGATGAGCTTGTGGGTAATTTTTTTTGAAATCAGTCAGGCTGCTGTCCTGAAAAAAAAATGCATTGGTTTATAAGGCAATACAAATCTGACCGTAATGTACTAAGTCAATAATCTTATGATCAATTTTTAGTTGAATAGTTGGTTATAATCTTAAGATCATTTTAAAATATAATTTGATGTAAATTGCATTAGAACTGACTCATGTCAGACTGTAAAGAATATTATGAAAATACACATATTTTGTTTAATTATCCCCCCCCCCCTTTTTTCAACCACCCTCTAGGTGCGTGGCTATCTCATGACATCTTTTTCTCGGCTCCTGGGTCGCTCGGGGTTTCGCCATGACTTCGCCTCACGCTCCGTCACCATGACGACGCAGTACGTGTCCGACGTGACCAGAACGAGGTCCACCAACGGGGAGGCGGACCCGAGCCAGATGATCCCACTGAAGCCGGTCTACAGCAGTCCGAAGATGTCCGACAGGCCCAAGGGAGGGCACAACGAGAACAGCCTGAACGGTGATGTGCATTTCGCCTTGGACCAGTTCGACGAGGACCGACCTTTGAACCCTAATAAGAGCAACACGTGACTCCCGAGACAGGGGACAAGTCGTTACGAGCACGTGACATTCAGGGGATGCCCCTAATTTCCACTCATTTAAAAAAAAAAAACTGTTGGGGGAAAAGTGATGGAGAATCTGACATTTTTAAAAAGAAAAGTGATGGAGAATCTGACATGTTTTAAAGAAAAGTGATGGAGAATCTGACATTTTTAAAGAAAAGTGATGGAGAATCTGACATGTTTTAAAGAAAAGTGATGGAGAATCTGACATTTTTAAAAAGAAAAGTGATGGAGAATCTGACAGGTTTTAAAGAAAAGTGATGGAGAATCTGACATGTTTTAAAGAAAAGTGATGGAGAATCTGACAGGTTTTAAAGAAAAGTGATGGAGAATCTGACATGTTTTAAAGAAAAGTGATGGAGAATCTGACAGGTTTTAAAGAAAAGTGATGGAGAATCTGACATGTTTTAAAGAAAAGTGATGGAGAATCTGACATGTTTTAAAGAAAAGTGATGGAGAATCTGACAGGTTTTAAAGAAAAGTGATGGAGAATCTGACATTTTTAAAGAAAAGTGATGGAGAATCTGACAGGTTTTAAAGAAAAGTGATGGAAAATCTGACAGGTTTTAAAGAAAAGTGATGGAGAATCTGACAGGTTTTAAAGAAAAGTGATGGAGAATCTGACAGGTTTTAAAGAAAAGTGATGGAGAATCTGACAGGTTTTAAAGAAAAGTGATGGAGAATCTGACAGGTTTTAAAGAAAAGTGATGGAGAATCTGACAGGTTTTAAAGAAAAGTGATGGAGAATCTGACAGGTTTTAAAGAAAAGTGATGGAGAATCTGACAGGTTTTAAAGAAAAGTGATGGAGAATCTGACAGGTTTTAAAGAAAAGTGATGGAGAATCTGACAGGTTTTAAAGAAAAGTGATGGAGAATCTGACAGGTTTTAAAGAAAAGTGATGGAGAATCTGACATGTTTTAAAGAAAAGTGATGGAGAATCTGACATTTTTAAAAAGAAAAGTGATGGAGAATCTGACATGTTTTAAAGAAAATTGATGGATAATATGACAATTTTTAGAGAAAAGTTAAGGTTTATCTGGCATTTTTTAAAAGAACAGTGATGGAGAATCGCCAATTTTTTTTTTTTTTTTAGAAAATTGATGTTGGATAATCGATCTTTTTATTTTTTATTGCTGAGATTTCAAAAAGAACATTTTGGTTTGTGCTCAGAACTGGTAGAATGGACCCCAGAGTTTTTGGTGTCAGCACAAAGTGAAGCGCTCGTGGCGCCTTAGCGTCATGCTCTTCTACGAAACCCAAAAGAAGTAATTATCAGTGCATATTACTGCGAGTATGTTTAATTCATTTTATCACCCTTCAAATTGGAATGTCCAGAATTTTTTTTTTTTTTTTTTTTTGCACTCCCCCCTTCACCACCAAATAATTGCACGTCCTCATGAGTTGGAAAAAGAAAATAAATTATAAGCCAACCTCTCTAAAGGCTCCGATAAGAGTCAACCCCTTCTGGCAAGTTATGTTCATTTACAAAAAAAGGGGGAGGGGCGCATCATTTTAAGGGTGACGCTCTCTGAGACTGGTACGCCCTAGATGACCAGGATGTACATGTGTACCAAGTGTACACTATTTGAACATAGTGTATTGGCTCGAGTACTGTGTGCATTAAAAAGGAATCTAACTCTGAGCAAGGATGGCACCGGTATATGAAGAGAGCAATTCCAACCTCTTTGACTATTCTTATTGCTTCAAGTGAATCAAAAATTTATTTCATGAAATGCTTTGGTGTTTTTGATAAGTATAACATTAATCATGTCATGTAATTGTAACTCATGTTTTCTTGGTTTGTGTTATTTTCATGTCTCCTCTATTCAAAAGTTGAATTTTGTCATGTATTCGTAGGTTATTTTAAAATGGATATTTATGTGATGATTAATGGTGTAACATTTTTTGTCCAATGATTAAATGTGTAACATTTTTATCTGATGATTAACGGTGTAAGATTTTACTACGAATCACTCAACTGGTCTTCAGATAAAATTTTGTCAAGACAGAAACCGTCTGAACAATTATTTTGATGAAACTAAAAGGGCCAACGGGCCAAAAATCTGATAAGTACAAAAGGGCTGTTGGACCAAAAAACTGTCAAGTACAAAAGGGCCATTGGACCAAAAAACTGTCAAGTACAAAAGGGCCATTGGATTTTACAAACCGGATCAGACTTAGACTTGCTGAGACCCTAATCTATACAAAGTCCAGTGCCCTCCACACAAATCGTCTTAAATTACATCAGCTGGTCAAAGAAAAATTAAAAATGTACAGCCAACAGATGGTTAGGATCTACGCTGTAGAGCTTATTTAGCGTATAGGTACCTCCGGCACTGAGTACAAGATTACATACAATTACAGTATTATATGTCATGGGCATCTAACTGTTCATACATTTATGGACTTAAGAGAAAACACTTTCATGAGTTTCTTTTTTAACCCATAAATCAATTTCGTTAATACATAATTCATGTGGGTTAAAAACTGAAGATATCTTTACAAATTAAGATGTCTTACTATAAACAATGGGATGCCTACAAATGATATTACTTTACAAAACAAGACTTTTTATACAATGAAATTTTATTTTACGAAACAAGAGATCTTCACAAAACACAAGGTCTATACGCAACACAATTTCTTTACAAAAGAAAAAAGTCTTTGCAAAGTAAGATTGCTGAAAATTTAACAAGGTCTTTATAAAAAAACAAAGTCTTTACACTAAAAGAGGTCTTTACAAAGTAAAATAGCTTTACAAAATGCAAAGGATGTCTCCACAATGCTATAGTTGAAGAAGATATGTTTAGGCTTGACATGAGAAGAGAGGGCAATCAAAAGGACGTGTCGGCGAGACGCCTTCTTCAGCAGACGATACAAAACCAGAACACAACAAGGTACATTATCTTTGACGATGCCCCAGACACAGAATCTGAGAGTTTTCATTGTGTACCTGCATCTTTTAAGCAATAGCCACACAACGCACTCTTGGGTCGAATGCCACATCACATCCTTGGTCAAAGACTTCCGGGCCACCATTTTGTTTATACCGTTCAGACCTCAGCAATTTACTTCTCATCATTCTAATGTATTCAAATGAACTCGCCTCCATGCAGATAAACCCTTTTGGAAAAAAAATATAATACTTGTTATGTAAGCATACTTTAATATAAAAAAAAACAACTTCGTTACACACCATAAAACAATGCAAAGTATTTATTGAAGTGCGCTTCCATAACATAATTCGGTATAATTTAGTCACACAAATAAAACTTACTTTGGCCTATATTATCATCAATAATTTGATACTTTTTTTCCCCATAAATATCCTTTGAAGAATGCTGCCAGCGAATTACCGTGTGATTTCCATGTATTAAATTCGTGTGATTTACATGTAATGTGATAAAAATGATATCTTTGAAAATGTGGAAGTCAATGTCATTAAACCTGAATTTATCAATCAATGCTTTTGTTAACAGCTGTGTGTGTGTGTGTTTGTGTTTCGTTTAGGAAATGTTCGTCTTTATCCAGTCAGTCTGGATACATACATACATATACCACGCGGGTCACATTTACCATTTATGAATATATCAACAATCCATACACCACATATACAAGCATGCATGACACATCAATTTTTTTTCTTGCAAATACAATATGTCCATACACCTATAAACCTATACACCGTATGTCCACACATATATTCATTTCTATTTTTACCCATACATCCATTTACAGTTAATTCATATATTTCTTTACCGTTTAGCAATTTACCCATGCACAGTGTAAGCATACAAGCATATACTAAAATCTACACATCCATACTTCCTCATACCCATATGCTATTAATCCGTACCTATATTTACCTATATACGATATCAACATCACAATCAATCAATTATACAAATATCTAAGTAATTTTCGTCCCTTATATATATATTGCTGGTCTCCGCCCGTCACAATGTGACGATGGTGAAAACTTTGCAGGACCAAATCCACAAGGCCTGGGATTCTTCTTCTAGGAAGATAAGCTGATTCCCACAGCGAATCGCCCCTCTCCAAGCTGCTGGATAACCCAAGGGAACATTATTTGGATGATACAGCTTGGCGTATATATAAAGGGACGTAAATTACTTCTATATTCGTACAGAAAATACTTCAAGTAATCGATCCAATATTAATGTCCACACAATCATGTTAAATTTTTAAAAACAATCATTTAAAACGTTGTACAACGAATGTTAAATAGCCACATATTGATGTAACACATATCCACACAAAGATGTACAAGAAGTGGTACATAGCCACATATTGATACAACGATTGACAATGTATTCAGAAATTTACTTCTACAGCCCTTTACCCCAGAAAGACGGACACAATCAACAGTAATTTTTAATTATGTTAAGTCCTCTCTGTGACCATAGGTTCCTGGGGAACTAACCGATAATTCCCAAACAACACAGCAGCGCAGAGGTCGGTCCAACTGGTTATTTCTGTCAGCTAAACCTACTTTTACGTTGCCCATATTCCAACGACCTGGCCGTCTGCGTCTTAAGCTTCATCCATTTTATACGACGCTAATACATTATGGAAAAGGCAAACAAAAAGAAAAAAAGGTGATTTTCACATGGCAGTTAACTTTAATAGCGATGAATGCATAACATTTTGTCAAGCATTGTGGGGGCCAATCGTGTTCAGATTATTAACATAACAAATCGTTGTCGTTGTGGTTTTCTTCAGTTTTGGTTTTAATTTTTTAAATTTTTGTTCATTTTCTTTTTTTTTTTTTTCTTTTTTTTTTTGCAATTTAAAAAAATAAAGACAAATATTCACTCTTTATCCTTTGCGTACAATCAGGGCATTTTCAAAATGGAATATTTAAAATGACCTCTTAAAAATTTAAGCTGTGCAACGTCTTAGAGTGACTGGACGTAAGGAGTTTGATTTTAGGGTAAAGGATGTCAATTTATTTTTTAATGATCTTCGACCGCATTTTGTGGTTTGGTTAGGACGCAGTGATTTTTCATTTTATTTATTGGGAGGGGTTGTTGGCCTTGGGGGGGGGGGGGGTAATTTTTTCCCGATATGATCACGTGATTCTTTTTTTCATTTGTTAATTGACCTTACGTTTTTATTATTTTTTTTTAATATCTCCCCAATCCTATACATCCACCAAACCATATGCCTTTCCAGGAAATGTAATTTGTTACTTTTTTTCTCAACCTAGCAAATTAAATGGCTAATTTGTAATGAAAACAAACACTTCTTTTTTTATTTTTAGGTATCTAGTAAATAATATATCGTTTACTAGAGCTTAAGTTATGTGCTTAGGACACCAGTGTCCCCCCACCACACCCTTTTGAGAACTCCAAATTTAACAGTAACAAGCCTTAACTACTTTCCTAAAAAAAAAACTCGACTACACCAACATCCTTTATTCAATCAAAGGACAGCTGCTGAGTGTGTACCAATGCTGAGCCATGGGCGCATACCGAGAGGCACATGCCCAAATTTCATTGATGCAGTTATGTGCTGATAACACTTTTATAATATCTTACATTGCATGTATGCTATAAAAATGCGCCACAAATGTACCACAAAGACACAGACGCATCTCGTGATTGATTACCGTGGTCCAGTTAGTACCATGACAAATTTAGTAGAAAGATTCCATTCAAAGCGAGGCAATCGTGAAAATGTTTCAATCGCAAAAGGCATCCAAAAGTTTAATTTCGTTTCATTTGTACGTTTTAAAATTTAAAAAAAAAAATTAATTGTTGCTCAATTATTACCCAATATCCCTAAAAGTATTATTTGCTTTAAAAAAAAAAATAAATAAATAAAAGGAAAAAATTCAACTTTAAATTCCTTGACTTACTTTTAATTTTTTTATTCTTTTTTAAACTTTCTCGTATATATAAAGAAGGGACATTCTTTTTCTTTTTCCTTCTAAAATCAAGCTGTTATATAAATGAGTGAAAATTCAAAATAATTTACCTATATATAATAACGTTAATTTGAATTTTGTATTTTCTATAAGATGTTTAAAATTTTTCATGTTTGCGAGCTATTATGATAACGACTAAAATATGGTCTGCAGTTCAATCCCCATCAAAGCCCAGTCAAGCAAAACACCACGGGCACACCGTCAGGAAGAGACCCGTTAACCTCGGACGGCAACTCATCTAAGAGAAGGAAATTATGAACGCAAACCCGGAGATGGAGTCCCGTAGGCGGGAAACATTGATACAATGAAACATTCCTACAACTCCTGCGACGCCTCTAGCGCCAAGCTGTATCATCCACATCCCTTTGGTTATCCAGCGGCGTGGAAAGAGGCGATTTGCTTTTGGGAGCCAGTTTATAGTCCTAGAAGACTAATCCCAGGCCTTCTGGATTCGTCCTGCGAAGTCTTCACCATCGTTACAATGTGACGGACGGATGCCAGCAACAACAACAAAAAAATGAAATAAAACATCAGATAAAAAGTCTGCTTTCGTGAATGATTGGTTGACCAAGACAAGAGTCCACATCAGATACAGATGTAGGGCTGATTAAGGACCGTTGGCAAGCCAGTTCTGGCCTTCGAGTCATATTTTAGCACACCTGGCCTAAAGGATTAGCTCTAAAATATATATTATTTGTATGTGTTTCTGTTATTTGGTTTTTTTTGTTGTTTATTTTTTTTAATACAAATATTCACAATACAAACATTCAATGACAGGAAATATAACATTTGCAATGAATGAACATTTCATTCACCCTATAATCCACAATTCCAAATTCCAAATCAGCTTTCAAATATCATGAGTGAGGCCTCTAAATGCTGCTCTACTTTGAACTCATGCATCATAGAATGAAGGCGTGGCGTGTTAATCATCATCTTTGTGTGGATGCTACTCCTCCCACAATAAACATTAGCGTATCACACTTAGCAAATCAAAATCTGGCATACTTTGTATTGTTTCCAACCAAAAGACTCATACTACCTCTTAAGTGCACATCCCTTTTTGACGGGTCATTGCCAGCAGATGTAATTAGGTCTTTTAGGTTTGGAGGTGTAATAATGGTGCAGCTGTTAAGGTAGAAGGAACATAATTATGGTACGGTTCAGTGGTCATGGACTAGATGATCTTTTTGTTTACCTCGCCAATAAGTTGCCCCACCCCTTCCCCCGAAGTAACCCTGAATTTATTTTCAGGTACTTCAGTAAGAGGCAAAGAAGTTTATCTCTTCGATTGAGACAGGGCTCGGGCAACTTTTTTTTTTTTACTCGCTAGTCTATGATCTACATGCAGAAACCTAGGGGCAGACGGCTCACTGTTCTATGATCTACATTCAGAAACCTAGGGGCAGACAGCTCACTGTTCTATGATCTACATGCAGAAACCTAGGGCAGAAGGCTCACTGTTCTATGATTTACATGCAGAAACCTATAGGGGCAGACGGCTCAATAGTCTATGATCTACATTCCCATGCAGAAACCTAGGGGTAGACGGCTCACTGGTCTATGATCTACATGCAGAAACCTGGGGGCAGACGGCTCACTGGTCTATGATTTACATGCAGAAACCTAAGGGCAGACGGCTCACTGGTCTATGATTTACCTGCAGAAACCTAAGGGCAGACGGCTCACTGGTCTATGATTTACCTGCAGAAACCTATAGGGGCAGACGGCTCAATAGTCTATGATCTACATGCCCATGCAGAAACCTATAGGGGTTAACGGCTCATCAATCGACCAAGTCAGAGACGGATTGACGATGCAGAGACGGACTTCTCACCATCTGGGGGTCCGAGCATGGAAGCGGAAAGCCATGGCTTGATCCGAATGGAAGGATGTCTTGAAGCAGACCGGGGCCCTACATGGGTTGTTGCGCCACTGTATTCGTTAACGCCAACACCAGACCGTCGATTTGAAAGGTGGAAATGTTTAGGCTTTAAAAAATTAAAACGGATTGTTTAATCTGTTTGCACATGGGGAACTCTAGGAGAATGCATTTATTATAAATAGTAGGAAATAAATGCGATTACAAAAATGCCTTACTGAATAAAAGCCTTAAAATTTTGGATTGTACTGTAAAACTAAGGCCACTATGAAACATACAAGACTTGACGCGCGGTAACGCTAGCTGCCAAGCCACTACATAAGGCAGAGATAAGCCAACATGGGTAAATTACTACGCAGCGAGGTCAACATAAAAATATTGGTTTGCAACGAGGGCCGCAACAAACTCAAATAAAAATGTCATAAATTAAATGAGAGCTTTAGTGGTAAAGAAATCACTGATAGTAATGGCAACACTGTATTTGGTCAGTGGTATAGAGAGAAACGCAACCAAAAAATTGTGGTGACTATTCTCTCTCGGGATTCAGCATGTTTTTTTTATTTTTAGTATATATAAGACTTCCCAAAAAATGTTCCTACCCCGGGAAATCCAGAAACACACTTATAGAATATAACTTTCTTGGGCTTTTTTTTTTTTTCTTTTAACTTTCAGCAAGTCAGAGATTGTCACAAATTGTCGCCATAAGCCAAGACTCTCAAATCTAGTTAACTGCGATGAATTAACTAAGCTCAGAAGTTCTAGTTCAAGGGCTCTCACGCGTTTTCAAGTCATGACCACATTCATATAGACTCAACGTGCCCTAACCACGATATAATATAGTGTAAACTAGCAAAGACGCCGCCTTCGACTGTTAAAATAGAATTAAACAGCTTATTTCGTCATTTAATTTAATTTAACTAGCCGAATTTTATGAGTTATATACAGTGTAGCGAATGTTACTTTTCATTCGCCACAACTCTGGCTAATTTTGAGAAAGGTTGCCCACCTAGGTCGAGGAATGATTGTTCACCAATGACGCGTTTCAAAACGTTCGGACGTCAACAAAATTAACACTCTAACACAATTTTCTGGTGTCATGAGCAAAGCCGTCTTGCGCACCGCGCACAGGAAAGACGTTCATTGTTGTGCACCAATACAAAATTTACATTAAACTTTTTAGGACCGACCTAGCCGCAGCGCAAACTCATAGTTTTACGAATGTGTTAAACTCATGTAAGGAAAAAATAAAAACTTTGATCTTTGGATCAAGGCACTTCCCCATGGTCTGAAAGGCGTTTCTTCAATCTCAGGAACACATCAATTTAAAACAAAAAATTGTCTTCACAAATCCTCCATACATTCGACAGCTCGCCACTTATGACGCACCACAGCAAATAACTCTTATAAGTATTTTGGAACAGACAAACATTGTAAAACTTAATTTCCCCGTATAATGTACTTGGCGACACATGAAATGTTAGGACTGAAATAGTCACTCAAACTTTAAAACACCGATTAAAAAAAAAAAAGCTATTTAAAAAATAACTACATCTGTTTGTCTATTGCTTCAGATCTTTATCTGTTTTTTTCAGATCTTTGTCTATTGTTTCAGCCAGCAAGCCCGCATAAAATCCTCTCCCAACCAATGTCTAAGGTTTGTTGGCTCATGCACAAAATCATTCAA
Source organism: Lymnaea stagnalis (assembly GCA_964033795.1). Lineage (NCBI taxonomy): Eukaryota > Metazoa > Mollusca > Gastropoda > Lymnaeidae > Lymnaea > Lymnaea stagnalis. The sequence goes on along the minus strand of CAXITT010000538.1, from coordinate 518,253 downwards.
TTGCGTGCAAAGTTTTACACCATCAATTTTTTGTGTGCAAAATTTTACAGCCCCCAAACACAAACACACACTTACATGGAAATTTGCTGCCCGGATACTCAAAACTGCTGCGCGGCATCTGTGAGATAGCTGCGCAGCCGCGCAGCTTAAAGGGAACATGGCTCCCAACCCGAGCTGAGATCACCACCCCCACCCCCTGGAAACCTCTGCTCTTTTACATCGGTTCACAACCTGTGATACGTGTACCCTTAGTGGTACACAGCAATTTGCTTGGGGTTTTTAAAAACAAAAATGAAATTAATAATGGCGGAAAAAATGAGAAAGATATTTTTTTACCCTTTCCCGTAAGAGACTTACCTTTCAACATTTAACTGTATATCAACAACAATTTTATCGACAAAAATATTGTTTTTGAAAAAACCTTTAATATTATAATTTTAATTAAGATGGGATATGATTCTTTAATATTACACATAAATGGAATTTTTTTATTACAATTTACATATTCATTTTCAGCACATAAATAAAAACATACTTTTTAACCGAGACAACATTATACAATTATAACAAATTTAAACACAAGTCGTCTAAAGTATTACTCTAGCGTAGAAATACATGGAGAAGTCGCTCTTGTTAAATGTAAAGTTTCCGAAACTCTTAGTGTGTGTCTGTCTTTTTATAGTGAAAAGAAATCGTCCAGCAAAAATTTAAACGCTCCTGTTGCAAAAGAAATTTGTGAATCAAGTGTGGAGACATACAGAAGAATTTAACAAGATGGCTGCCAGCCCTCCCAGTTCGTTATATAAATTGGAAGATAGATAATAATATTGCTCTTGATGATACAGCTGTGAGACATCTTACAAAACTCAGATACAGCTATAAGACATCTTACAAAACTCAGATACAGCTGTAAGACGTCTTTCCTAACTCAGATACAGCTGCGAGACATCGTATCAAACTCAGATACAGCTAGAAGACATCTTACCAAACTCAGATACGGCTGTAAGACATCTTACCAAACTCAGATACGGCTGTAAGACATCTTACCAAACTCAAATACAGCTGTAAGACATCTTACCAAATTAAGATACAGCTGTAACACATCTTACTAAACTCAGATACAGTTAAAAGACATCTTACCAAACTCAGATATGGCTATAATACATCTTACCAAACTCAGATACAGCCGTAAGACATCTTACCGAACTCAGATACAGCTGTAAGACATCTTACCAAACTCAGATACAGCTGTAAGACATCTTACCTAACTCGGAATGCCCGTATTTTAAAATTATGATATTTACAAAGAAACATTATTTTTGGGGGGCTGGGGAGGTGGGGGTTGGGTTGGGGGGTCCTTAAAGGACGGGGGAAAAGTTCTGCAAGAAAATCTTTTTGTTTATAATAATAAGGGTTCTACACATCAGTGTTATGTCATCTGTCTTATACTTTAATGTGTACATTTGTTTGTGTGGTGTAAATAAATACAAGTAAACAATTGTAATATACATTGTCTAATTATTCTCTCCCATGCATAGCCAGGGTTTGGAGTTAACGTAAACAAATTATATATCTCTTGGAGTAATTGGATTTTCAAAAAGTTCCCTGACCCCTGGTATGGAGTATCCACAACATGTTGAATTCGTTTCTCTATCACACCGACCAGATGCAGCGCTGCCCGGCTCAAAACTAATAACGTGCTTTATATAGATGTATATCTATGTCTGTTGAGTCTCCAGATTTTCATCTGACCACTTTTCGGGTTATCTACCCATGCTTTCCGAAACCTTCATGAAGACATCTATAAATTTAATAATAATAATAATAATAAAGTTCATTTCAAAAACACGCTTCATCCCCAAAGGCTCGAAGCGCGGTACAAAGTCAACAAAAAACAATCTATAATTTACCACATTTAAAACAAACGCAACACTACAAAAACTAATTACAAGCATACAATTGCAAAGTCTTTCTAGCCATTTCAACCATAAGCAACACAGCCATTATGCATTAACTGGAAAATAAGGTTGACAATCATCCCAGAAGGTGTTTGCGAAATAGATGTGTCTTTAAATCGGTTTTAAAGGACTCCAGTGTCTGGTTGTTTCTGAGATCGACAGGAAGGGC
>CAXITT010000538.1:481481-498636 GCA_964033795.1 Lymnaea stagnalis | reverse complement strand
GGGGGGGGGGGGGGGGGGGTCGCTAAAACGTGGTTTGACAATAAAAGAGACGTAAACCTTTTCATACGTAGCTTTTTAGAATAGCAACACAGTCTGATATCTTAAAGATGTATGGCCTGCCTTGGGGATTGATCACCTTAACTCAGTCTTACCACTGATATCTTAGGTATGTATGGCCTACCTTACGGATTGATCACCTCAACTCAGTCTTACCACTGATATCTTAAGTATGTATGACCTACCTTACGGATTGATCACCTCAACTCAGTCTTACCACTGATATCTTAAGTATGTATGGCCTACCTTACGGATTGATCACCTTAACTCACTCTTACCACTGATATCTTAAGTATGTATGGCCTTCCTTACGGATTGATCACCTTAACTCAGTCTTACCACTGATATCTTAAGTATGTATGGCCTACCTTACGGATTGATCACCTCAACTCAGTCTTACCTCTGATATCTTAAGTATGTATGGCCTACCTTACGGATTGATCACCTTAACTCAATCTTACCACTGATATCCAAAGTGCGAAGAAGCGAACCAGAAAAAAAATCTAATTGTTATCTCTACTGCAACGTCACGTTCCGTACATGGGCTCAGTTCCCTTTTAACCCCAGGAAAATCAATACGATTTTTATCTTCAAGGACTTTTTTAAAAAATTTTTTTTTGGTGTAAATTCTAGTCAGCTTCGCTGGAAAAGTGCTGAAATTTTCCAAATTTATTTGGATCATGTTATTGAAGTTCATTTCATTTATGCGGTAAATAGAGGAGGAAAAAACAAAACACAAAAACCAAAAACAAATTAGAACGTATTTATATATTGGCGTTATTTTTTTACCCCCTCGTGTCAGTGTCCAGGAGAGAGCCATGTCTAAAACAGAGGTTGTTACGTCACGCACCGAGCCATGCAGCTACAGTGCTATACTGAAGGAAGCAGTGGCCGAGTGTCTGGGCACGGCGGTTCTGATGGTACGTTGTTATGATCATTCATATTTTTATTATAATTATTAATATTATGTTTATTGATATCATGATTTGTTGTGATGCCAGCTTTAAAGGTTTAACCATGTGATTGGCGTGGTTTTGCATTCTATCGTGTTCTTTCGGGGGAGGGGAAAAAAACAACGTTTTCACGAGCAGGATTAGTAAAATCTCGACTTAACAGAAGATCGGAGTTTTAATATATCAGCGGTGGAGTCGAAACACGAACGATTCAGATTTCAGGCCTTTGACCACTAATTTCTTACATTATGACTCCGGAATAAGACGCCACATTGTGGCTGTTGTGTATTATTAGTTAACACCTTATCACATGAACGTTGTCTTCCGGTTACAGTGTCAAAATCCGGATTTTTTTTTTTTTTTTTAACTTTTGTTTCCCCGTTTTCCAGACAAATACCTGACCAAGATCGGGCAAGACAAAGAGTTTTTTGATGAAGATAATAGTATCATTTGATAGCTGCTTTATCGCAGTTTCGTTGAGTTTTTATTATTTTTTTGTCCCCCCCCCCCCTATTTTTGAATCGTTATTTTGTAAGAATAAAATGTCATCTTAAAATCGACAACAATCCGTTGCGGAACTCTCTGCGTGTGAGACTTGGGGGCGCAACTTGTTGTGTGTCGATCTGTCAAAGATTGATGTTCATTTGCGTCTACCCCCCATGGAGCCCAAGCAATGGGTTCAAAATACCGCATCACTTTCGATGCTGTGTGTGTGTTTAGGTTTCACGACATTGCATTGCATATGTCCCAGTCGTCGCTCAAGTGAGAGATAGGTAGGGTTCATTCAAACAAAAAAATTGCGGTTGGTGCGTGCCTACTGCTATTAGGCATAGTTTCCTTGTGTATTGGCTTGGCCACACGTGTGTGCCGCCGCCGCCGTCGTGAAACTGGGGCTTGAGTTCGCGGCACACGTGATATCCTTTTACTTGCTACAAGATAACAGCACCGAGACTATCTCCTCGCTGGTCTCAGGGTGATAACACGGCCCGATGTGTTGGAGTTGGCGCGCAGAGCTTCCTTTTGCATATTACATGACTCTAAAAACTGCTATAAAAGTAGGGGCTCATCCAAAGGCCAGATGTGTTAGAGTTGGCGTGCACAGCTGCCTTGTTGTATATTACATTACCCTTTAAAATACTTACTGCGATAAAAGTGAGGTGTCGGGATGGCTCAACTATTTGTTTATATATATATATATATATGTGAATCATAAAACAGAGAGCGGTCGTTGAGTGAAACTAAATAAACGTCCACTTTGTTGGACGTTCATTTTGTTGGACGTTCACTTTGTTGGAGTTCACTTTGTTGGACGTTCACTTTGTTAGAGGTGGGCTGCCCTTCAAAAGTCTTAATTATCTTTTTTTAAATTAAAATCGAATTTAAATTATTTTTTTCAATAAATAATAATAATAAAGTTCATTTCAAAAACACGCTTCATCCCCAAAGGCTCGAAGCGCGGTACAAAGTCAACGAAATACAAATCTATAATTTACCACATTTAAAACAAACGCAACACTACAAAAACTAATTACAAGCATACAATCTCAAAGTCTTTCTAGCCATTTCAACCCGGAGCAACACAGCCATTATGCATTAACTGGAAAATAAGGTAGACAATCATCCCAGAAGGTATTTGCGAAATAGATGTGTCTTTAGATCGGTTTTAAAGGACTCCAGTGTCTGGTTGTTTCTAAGATCGACAGGAAGGGCGTTCCAAATTGTTGGACCAGCAAATGCGAAAGTGCGCTTTCCGTAAGTCTCAAGGCAAACACGTGGTGTCGAGAGTTTGCCACTATCGGATGAGCGGAGCTCTCTAGTGGGTACATAAGGCGTCAGCAGCTCTTTCAGATAGGACGGCGCCAGGTCATGTAAGCAGCGGTAGCACAAAGTTGCGATTTTGTACTCCATGCGAGCACGCACCGGCAGCCAGTGCAGCTCTCTCAGAAGTGTTTTTGCATGGTCAAACTTGCGTTTGCGGAGAACAATGCGAGCCGCATTATTCTGTGCTATTTGAATTTTATCCAGGAGCGTAGCTGGAAGACCCACCATGAGAGCATTGCAATAGTCCATACGTGATAGCACAAATGCAGACATCAGCCTCTTTGTTGCATCAATTGTTAGGAAGGGCCTGATGTGACTAATCCTTCGCAGCTCCAGAAAAATCGCCCTGCATAGCATGTTAATATAGCTTTCAAAAGTTAGTCTTCTATCTAGGTAGACACCCAGGTACCGCACTGTTTGAGCTAACTCAATACGCACACCTGAGAGAGTAATGGATCTCGTGTTATTTGCAGATTTTTGCTTCTGAGAGGTCGCAATGGGGAGCAGCTCAGTCTTATCATCATTTAATTTGAGCTTGTTTATGGTCTCCATTGTCTTCTGTGTCATACTGAGCAGCTGAGGGAACTGAGAAGGGATCACGGATTGATGAAGTTGTGTATCGTCCGCGTACATGTGATACAACATGTCAAACTGCCTGATCTCTGCACCCAGGGGCTGAATGTACATCGTGAAAAGCACTGGGCCTAGGACCGAGCCCTGGGGTACTCCGAATTCAATATTAGATTTCTTCGAGGTCAAGCCGTTTGAAATAACTGACTGGACCCGATTAGTCAGATACGATCGGAACCAACACAGGACGGTATCAGTGAGACCAAACGTTTGTTGCAGACGCTGGAGCAGTATGCCGTGATCGAGCGTATCGAAAGCTGCCGATAAATCGAGTAAAGACAAAAACGATACCCGGCCCTCCTCACAAGACGACAGAAGGTCGTTTGCGACGCGCAACAGAGCTGTCTAAGTAGAGTGATGCGCCCTGTATGCTGACTGGAATGGTTCAAACAAGTCAAATTGAATGAGGTGATCCAGGAGTTGGCGGAGAACGACCTTTTCTAAGATTTTAGAAATAAATGGTAGATTTGAGATGGGGCGATAATTTTCCATCACATTTATTGGGTCAAGATTTGATTTCTTTAGTAGTGGAGTGACGATCGCCTTTTTAAAAGATGATGGAACAATACCAGTAGCTAAGGACTGATTTATGATATAAGTGATGATGAGGACTATTTCATCCAGACATTCATACAAGAGCCCTGCTGGAAGAGGGTCGAGCGAACATGACTTTCTTGGGGTATCAGCGAGGATTTTCCTCACATACGATTCACTGACCTCAACAAATTCACCCATAGAAGAGCCGTTGAATAGTGAGAATTCTGGAGCAGTATCGATGCAACTGTCAAGTTTCGCTCTGATCCTCTTAACTTTTGTAATAAAGTAGTCATTTAGAGCGTCTGGCAGCTCTTCTACAGCAATGTTATTTGGCAGAGATGTAGCCTTGTTTTTACCGGTCAGCTGACCCACAATGCGAAATAAGTCCTTGCTTGAGCTGCTGCCTGTAATCTGATGACTAACATACTCAGTCCTAGCTGCAAGGACCAACCTCTTGGTTCGTTCCCTGTGGTCAACAAAGATTTGTCGGTGCACAGTCAAGCCCGACTTCCGCCATTGGCGTTCTGCACGTCGCTGCTTCTGCTTAGCGTCCTTAATTTCGGGCGTGAGCCATGGGGCGGAAGGGCGGTCCGTAACTCGCCGTGTGGACAGTGGTGCATGTTTGTCTAAAATGACTCTGAGGCCACTGTTGTAGTCTGTAGCAGGGTCATCTACACCGCACTTAAGGGCTGCGACGTCACATCTAAAGGCCACTAGATCTATCTGTCGGAGGTCACGGGATGTTACTGATCGCAGAAGGCGTCCTGGCTTCCTCAAGTCAAAGTCGAAGGCGACCGGGAAGTGATCAGAAATAAGTTTGTCCTCAATAATGAGGTTTTGGATCATAGCTGCCCGGTCCTCTCTGACAACCAGCCAATCTAGGATGTGACCTCGCTTCTGCGTCGGGACACTGACAAGCTGAGTCATTCCGTGTGTGTCGAGAGCTGATTTTAGGGTCTTCAAGTAGCTGTCGGTGGTGGAGTCGAAATGGCAGTTTATGTCGCCGATTATGATGACATTGTTGTTGCTGGTGGCATACATGTCAAGGAGTTGTATAAACTCCACAGTAAACTGACAGATCTTCAACTTATTTTGCTTATTTGGAGGTGGCCTGTATATGCACAGGAACGTCATCACTTGTTCACCGTAATTAAGTTGCATTTTGCACATTTCAAATGAAACAAACTCGTCCGATTTTGAGAATGTCACACTGTTATTAAGGGAGTTCCTGTAAAGGACGGCAATACCACCACCACTGCGCGACTGCCGTGGGCAAGAGTGAAGGACGTAGTCTGGAGGTGTAATTCCTTGAAGCTTCACCTCATCTCGGACAATTTTAAACCACGTCTCGGTAATGAATACAAGGTCGGCCCTGCTCTCCAAGACAAGATCACACACCTCGGTCGTCTTATTCCTGCAGGACTGGGAGTTAAAATATAGCACTCCGAAATGCCGTGATTGCGGCTTCACAGCAGGCTGGCAGTCAACAACAATTACGTTGCTGCGCCGAATACGCCCGGAGTCAAGTGGGACCCATGGTACGCGCTTGGGACGAACAGGAAGGCGTTCAAACACATCTGTAACCACATGGATATGCGTGGACTGCTGCGTCTCCAAAAGCCAATTTACTTTCATTGAATCTTTGAGGGCAAACTGTGGAGAAGTGGGTTGATGCATATGATCAGGTGTTGAGGTGGAAGGAGCTGAGTGACGAGATCTCATCTTCCTTTTTCCCCCACGAAAACTTCTTGCAGTTTTCTTTTTTATTAATTGAAATGTTCTACATCGTGCAAGAATTTCACTACTAAGGAGATAGCTATCAGCTAGAAGGTTACGCAGCTGGCGCAGTCTAGTTGATGAATAATGGAGGCAGGGCATTTCTTTCAAGTTAATAAAAACTACTCAAAACCGACAAATACTTCTGTGGCTTGAATTGTCGCTGCACAGCGTTCCACATAGTGTCATTTAGAAATTATCCATAAGCAAAATTTGTGAGAAAAACTTCGAATTATGCATAATTGTAGAGATTTCACAACTATCTAGTAAGCGAATCAAGAACCGGAAGTAATATGTCGATAGCCTTGACTGTCTAATTTTATATAAATTAAGAATGGAGAATAAGTCTAATTAATAAACCTTAGTAATTTTCGAAATAAATTACATTCCTACGTCCAGGAGACTTTGAGCTACAAATTGTCCAACTATTGAGGACAACATAGCTAAACTCTGGCCCCCCATTGTTGCCACCTGACTGTTCTGAACACGACTAAATATCCCCCCACCCCCACCCCCCACCCACTACGCCTTATTTTCATTTTGCGTCATGAAACATCCCGAACCATTGGCTTAGTTGGTAAATTCAAGGGAACTGAATGTTATAAACTTTTATAATCATTTTATATTTTTCAATTAATGCTGTTTTTTTTGTTTTGTTTTTGTGTTTGGTTTTTGTGTGTGGTTTTTGTGTGTGGTTTTTGTGTGTGGTTTTTGTGTGTGGTTTTTGTGTGTGGTTTTTGTGTGTGGTTTTTGTGTGTGGTTTTTGTGTGTGGTTTTTGTGTGTGGTTTTTGTTTCGTTATGATAAAATGAAAATCGTTTTGACCTGGTGAATTGATATTTAAGGGATTTCTTTTTTTTGTATCTCTAGGTGTTCGGCTGTGGATCGGTGGCCCAGTTCATCTTAAGCCATGGTCAAGAAGGGTCGACTGATCAAGTCCGCTGGTCCTGGGGGTTTGGGGTCGCATTTGGCGTGTACGTGTCTGGCGGTGTATCAGGTAACATCATTGTTTTGATACCTTTGATGGAAACACTCCCCCCCCCTTTTTCCCCACAGTTCTGTGACATGTTCAGTAACAAACCCAAAACTCGCATCTTCTGGGGCCTTCAAATGTTTGGACTGGAGCAGGCAATAAAGTCATTTGATTTTTCTACTTGAACCTTAAAATAATAATCAAATGCATTTAACTGAAAAAAATAATAATAATAATAAAAAGCATGTATGCTGCTCTCGTGAATAATTTGAGTTTTCCCATCTCTTTTTTAAAAAAAAAAATGGACTGTTTACAACTAGCAAGCAAAATTCTAAACAAGTTCTACTAGAATCTCTCCATGTTGCCGGGTTAACTGCAAAGTATCGGAACACTTTAGCGGAAGTGACCATTAAAGTGAAAACCAACATAACTAGCAAAACTAAGTAAGGCCAGAATTCTGAAACTCTGTCCCCCCAAAGAAAAAAAAATATTTTTTGATATCTTTGAATTTTAAGTACTTTGAAAAAATAAAGCGTTTCAGAGAGCTTTTGAAGTTAAACAAAAGTCGGTTTTATATAAATATTTATTTATATATATATTTAATAAATGAAAACGATTATTTTCAATATCCTTCCAGGCGGCCATCTCAACCCAGCGGTGACCTTGACAAAGTGTCTGTTTAAGAAGCTACCGTGGCGAAAACTGTTGCCGTACTGGGCTGGTCAGTACCTGGGCGCCTTCCTGGCATCATGTTTGGTCTTTGCTGTTTACTATGGTCAGTTTGCATATATGTCCGTATATATTTGCCAAAGACCTAAAAGTCTTTGTATCACCCGATTTTCTTTTAAAACCTGACCTTAGTGTAACTTACCTACGTCAAGTGCGGTCCAGGGTGGAGTCAAGAAGTTTTGCCCCCCCCCCGCCCAAACTCCTCCCCCACTTTCCATGAACAAAACTCGACAGTTGACCGGAAATACCGTGGCTCCATATAAATAAAAAGGTGCCGCCTCTTGCGGACTGCGCCCCTCCCCCCATCCCTCCTTGCTACACCATTGTTTCGCGAGTTGTCGACCCATGTTCAGTGACGTAGCTAAGGTTAGTGACGCCCACGACGGAACAAGATTTATTTCTCAACACCCGGCTCCCCATTCGAAAAAAAAAAAAAATCTCCAATAAGTCGAAAATACCCGCCAGTCAGTATATCTTTATAGAGCAAAACTAAAAAGTTCGGCCTTTTACGGATCACACCTTCAGCCCCCTGTACCTATGCTGGTGACCCATAAATAAAACCCTAATTATTGTTGCACGTTTCCGCCCCCACAGATGCGCTCAACGCCTTTGATGGAGGAAACAGAACGCTAAAAACCTCATCTATTTTTGTTACCTATCCTAAGAAACATCTGTCAGTGGCCAATGGACTTGGTGACCAGGTAAACAAATTTTAGAAATCAATTTAAAAAAAACAAATGTAAATTCACTGGTTCTTTCGCTTATTTAACACACAAAATAACAATAACAATGATACACTTCATAACCATTAATTACAGTGTTGACTACAAACGCTCTGGTCTCTGCCACAACTTTTTCTTGAATTCGTGCCCTTCCTATCTTACTGAACTACTTTCTGTCTATTCATCCCCGCGACAGCTTCGCTCCTCTGCAGGCGCGCGTATTATTTCTGTGCCCTAGGCTCGCACAAAAAACATCTGGTGAACGATCGTTCTCTTTCTGTGCCTCTAAACAATGGAATTCTCTTCCTTTACATATCCATAATATACCGACCATCACAACCTTCAAAATTGCACTATAAACACAACTCTTTAAACTCTACTATTCTGACTGATTCCCACCTCTGACCGATAAACGATGCTGCTGGGTGCCGTCCATAGCAAAATGTAGAGGTATTTTAATGGCAATTGGTAGTGAATACATTTACCTCCCCGATTATTTATCGTCAAGCATATTTCAATTGCCTTTAATTATTCCGAAAAAAGTATATCTATGTGGTAGCAGCTCTGAAGATTAATTTTATTCTGTTCCTCCAAAGCTACACGCAGACCTACAGGTAGTTGGTAATCATTTAGTTTACTCTTTTACTCGCCCCAGATTTTCGGCACAGCTCTACTGATGCTGCTCGTCCAGGCGCTGAGCGACCCAAAGAACATGTCGCCCGGCAAAGGGTACACCCCCGTGCTTGTCGGGCTCATCGTGGTCGCCATCGGGATGACGTACGCCTTCAACTGCGGCTACGCCATCAACCCAGCTAGAGACCTCGCCCCAAGGATATTCGTCTCCATCGCCGGCTGGGGTAGTCAGGTCTTCAGGTCAGTCCATTCGATTTGTACGTTTGTTTAACAATTATGCCATAAAGGTATTGATTTCGACTGAGATCATGAAGAATGGATTTTCTGTTATACCATTGTTGATGGTAATTCTTATCCTGAAACGAATTGGCATGCATCTCACTACGGCTAATCTTTCTATCACATTGGCTAACTTTTGTTTCTATTACAATGACTAATGTTTCAATCACAAAGGCTAATTTTTCTATCACAAGAGCTAATGTTTCTATCAATATAGCTAATGTTTCCATCACAACGGCTAATGCCTATCCCACCACGGCTAATATTGATCTATCTGACCACGTCCACAGCTACCATGACTATTCCTGGTTCTGGATCCCAATCGTCGGCCCTCACATCGGCGCCATCCTCGGGGGTGCCGTGTATGAGCTCTGCATCAACCAATCCCTTCCCGGGGTGGACTTCAGTGCCTTCTTCAGGCGCCTTGGTTGGCTCGCCCCACAAGTAGAGCCGCCTTTGCCGGACAGGAGCGTCACCAATATGGCCGTGTACACCGTTAGTCCTTCAGAGATAGTCGGTAAGTAAAGCTATGAGAAGAGCCTTTTTTTGCGTACTTTTTTTTAGAGAATACATTATTTTAACCTATGATTTTTAACAATAAAGATAACTGTTGTCACTCAGTGGCGAAGCGCTAGGTTTAGTGCCAACCGGGGCGCACAAAGCTTTTTGTAGCTCCCCCCCCCCTTTCCCACTTTCTACGAACCAGCCCACACGCAAGGATTTTACATCATACCTACTACGCTGGACACGGTGATTCAAGTGCAAGTGGACCTAACATAATATTGTCATAGTCATAAGTCGGTCGAAAAAAAAGGTGACGGTATACCGCTCGGTTGCGCTCTACGACAACAACAAAAAAATCCTGACTATAGTTTTTTTTTTTTTTTTAATAATAATAATAATTATGTTAAAAGAAAATAGTTTTCATGAGTGAATTAATATTCGTGTCCCACACAAGTTGAGAAAGTTAATAAAAACATTTATTTTTTTATAGGATTTTACATCATACCTACTACGCTGGACACGGTGATTCAAGTGCAAGTGGACCTAACATAATATTGTCATAGTCATAAGTCGGTCGAAAAAAAGGTGACGGTATACCGCTCGGTTGCGCTCTACGACAACAACAAAAAAATCCTGACTATAGTTTTTTTTTTTTTTTTTAATAATAATAATAATTATGTTAAAAGAAAATAGTTTTCATGAGTGAATTAATATTCGTGTCCCACACAAGTTGAGAAAGTTAATAAAAACCTTTATTTTTTTACCTCCTACTTCTAGACACTGGCTTTGTTGAAGAGGTCACAACTCCGAAAGGCGATGCACCGTCTTAGCAGGGATGAAAGAAATCCCTCAATCCTAAAGCACATCCCGGAATCTTTAGTGCGTCCACAGGAGTCATCTAACGTCCATCAACACAATCAAACCGCCAGGGGACTCTTCGATGGGGAACAGTCCACGATCCCTTCACAATTAATTAATTGTGACGCTATGCGCTGTACGCTAAGACAATCTGGTCTTCGGCCCGCATGTTGGCTGCTCTGATGCTCGGACTTCTTGTTACCAGAACAGTATTAACATTGGTTTTTTTTGTTGTTTTTTTTTGTTTTTTTTTAAATTTAAAGTTTTATTTCACATTGTACTTTTTATTTTTTTAAAAAGATAAGCATTATGAATGTCTCAAATATGACCATTATCCACAAATGAACCTCTTTCCTTTCCACTACTAGACCCCCCACACAGGAAACTTTTGATTTCATAAGATTTAAAAAAAAAAAATTAGAATTAAGATTATTTTTATGCTAACGGATCAGTGACCTTTATATATATATATATATATATATATTGTTTACTAGTTAGAGAAAATGGTTATGAGAGGGTAAATTGTAAGTTTCAATCGTAATGTGTGCATTTCATGTAATACAGTAGACATGGTGGGTACTANCTCGTCAAAAAAAATAAAGGGAAACAGCCTTTAGCATTTTCCCTTTTATTTCTGCTGCTGTGTCAGGTGATGATAATATGGGAAATAAACTAAACTCACATTATTGTTACTTTTTCTCTCATTTTTTTTTTTTATAAATAGCATTGAGTTACATCTTCAGACCGCTGTTTTAATAAATGAAGATCACTCAAGTTATCGAAAAATAATCTGTTTAAAAGCCTTATAAACAAAATAGAAAAATTAAAACAGTGAAACGTGTCCTTAAAAGCCGCCATTGAAGTACGTCACATTATTTATCAACAATTTTATCCCCCCCCCTTTCCTCCCTGCCGTTGCAATCCATCACAAATTTCCTACCCCCTCCCCCCCTCCCCCCCCCTCCCCGACTTTGGAACTAAAAGAATTGTTTGAAAAATTAACTACTTAATTAATATTTCATATTAGACACACTTCACAATTTAACTTTTGTGAACTGTTCTGTCAAAATACATCTTATCACAACAGAAGGTTTAACATCTCTGTCAATTTCAGGTATTATATGTATGATAAGGTAATGTGTGACGTCACAGAAGATCCATACACCCCCCTGCCCCGTGTCACAAACTGTCATAACTTTCTAAGACATCTCCCCACCCCAAACCACCACTTCGTCGAGCGTGACGTACTTTATGGACGGCCCCTAGCTAAACTATCTTGTCCAAACCTACCTTCTCCTTGAAAATTCTCCGTATTCATAAAACGAAGAATCAAAAGTATATGACTTGTAAAAAATACAGCTACTACTATCGTTACCAGGGCCATATTAAAGAACAACAATGTCTTGTTTCGTACCATTTAAAAGGATAATGTTTTGTATTTTTAAATGCGAATGTCTCAAAAGCATGTTGTGGAGAAATTATGGACCAGAGAACAAGGCATTTATGTACTTAATAAATATATAAAGTTATACGCTCTACATATAGATTTATATCTAGGCATCTTTACCTACAAATAATTATTTCGTTTACTTTATGTGCATGTTTTTGGCTGTTTTGTTGTTTTTCTTTAAAAATGTAAACATCTTGTGAATTTGTGTCATGCATACAAACGATTGTATCATATCAAGAAATCGTGTTCTCTTCAAAATTTCATGCATCATTGTCATTCGATCTAGTTGGATATGTCGAATGACATGCCTGGTTCTAATGTTGCACGTTTGCTGGGCCGCAACTAGAAAGAATACCCAACTCATACCAAACCCCTTAAACTCTTTAGAGAGGACGACGTAATAAAAACAAAAATTTTGTCATCACACATTATATTAAAATTAACTAGACGCTGTCCCCTCAATTTGCATCTGACGCAGAGATCATCTCTCTCAATGAGGATGCCACGACTGCCGGAATCCTTAAGGCCAAGATATTCATTTTAGATCCAATGACATCTCCCTCGTCAAGGGGCTGGACACCAAAGTGAATACTTTTAAATACAAGCCATGTATTTGAATAGGATTCCACAAACTCAGCGCATTGATATTAATCTCATGATTTATTGCGCGATAATTTCTTACATGTTTTGGGAAATGTAATTGAAAAAAAAAAAAAATCGTTTTAATTAAATTTAAAAACAACTTTAAGAAGTGAGTATTCCTGACGTTCGTATATATCTGATACGAATATATTAAACATCCATACATATTTATGTATTTATAGATAGAAACTCTTAGAACTGTTTCGGTTTAAAGATTATCGTAAAAACCAAACGCTACGGGTGGTAGCTTATACAAATGATAAAGGACGACAACCCAATAAATATGAAAGAGCAGTTAAAGAAGGGGGGTGATCTCCCTGGGATATCTTGTCATTGCGTAATTAACTGGTAAAAAAAAAGGGGGGTGGGGTACATTTGAATTTATCAAGCAAACATTTCAAGAGGATACATAAAAACTTTATCAAGTGCATAAAGATGGAGTGACGGAGTACACTATCAAACCCACTAATCAGAGCCGAGTAGCCTCATTTGATGTGATAAGCTGTACCTGGAGGTTTAAATGTTTATCTCAGTCGTTTAATCCTTATTAAACTAAGTATGGTGTGGGAACTCACCGTCTGAAGTTACACACCGAATACAAAGACTAATCAAGAAAGCTAGGGACATAACACGAAATAAACATCCCTCACTTGATGAAAGATGTTATAGTAAAACTAAAAAAAATTTGGATGATTCATCCGACCCCCTTCATCACAGATACTTAAGATCGGCCCGTGCGGGACGAATTCTTTCCATCAGGAACTGAACAATGTAAAAATTATTTTGTTCCCCAATCTGTACGAATTTACCAGCGTGCTCCCCCAGAAGTCAAAAATCTAAATGAGAAGTAATAAGTCCCTGATATGACTAAGAGAGATCACTGAAGGGTTGGGTTTTTTTTTTTTTCCACTAGTGAAATAATTTAATGTAAATGTCTTGTGTTCAAATTGTTTTATTTATGTGCTGAAAATGTACAATGCAATCAAGAAACATTTCCATTTGTTTGGATCAATAAAAGAATCTTATCTTATCTTATCTTACTATCTTATATGACATAAAACCAAAATCTGAAGTTAAATAAATACTGAATCTTGAATTGTATTTCATTTACAAATGCTGATAACCAACACGATCTGGTCCCAGGATTACGTTTAAAAAGATCTTAGCTTAAATAATGTTAATTTCATATCTTGAACAATCAAATCTACACTCACTTAGCGTCTTGCGGCAAAACCGGAGAGGGAAGTGGTGTGGTGAAGTAAGGGGGGGGGGGGCACATCTATTTTAAGATGTGTGGGCTATGTAGAAAAAAAAGAAGAAAGCTGGCGAGCAATGATTCAAATCTGTACAAACATTTTGATGACGTTAAAATAATTTTTTTATTAATTATTTCTGTACTGCAGCCTCTAACAAAAACGCTACACACAAAAAAATATGTTTTTTTAATGAAATCTTTATCTCTACCACGTTAAACCAAATAGATTATTTTAAGGTTTCAGGCGTTAAAATTTTGATTTACTTTGTAACTAATAGAATAACAAATTTAAAAAAAGAAAACTCATTTGAATACAAAGCAGTGCAAAGTTTATTCATGTAAAGATACAATGCACCAATGAAACAGGAAGAAGGTCATTTTCGCCATTGCGTGACGTGATTTCCGTCCCATAAACCTGTGACGTTCACATCACTTCCACTTTTCATGGTTCGATCTAAACAAAGGCGAGCTTGTGGAATTTAGGTAACACCAAGGTAAGTGAAGCGCTCAGACGGTCACTCCAATCACCGCACGTGCGCAGGGCGTTCGCAGTAACGTATTTCCTTGACTTCTTAAACATCCTATGGTTTTGGGTGGCATCTTGTCAGTGTTGATGTTAGGTGAGGTTCTCTAATCGTTGTATGGTCAGCTCAGGATAATTTGAATTATGTCATACATGTACCGGTATTTAAATGCAATACTCGACATTTTTGTCCATTTAATGTCTTTTCCCACACACACACCTACAGATGAAGTCGTATCTATTATGGATAGTGGCATCTATTATATTATATTGTCCTTTGCATATCTACCGTCGAGAACATGATCCATATCCACGACTTTGTCATTACAGGGCATCCAATGACCATCCTATTGTATATTTTGATTTTTTTTTATTCACTAGATATCCTGCTTAAATGATATCCACATTTATAAGGTTATTTTCAATAACATGTTCAATGCCTTATGGATGTTAACACCACCCCCCCCACACACACACACACACTCCCCCCCCCTTTTTTCCATCAAACAGTGTGTCAATTATAAAACTGATTTCCCGTATTAATGACTTCGTCCACACAGCATATCCACTATGGCGCATCCGAGGCCGGACATACCAAGTGGATTGTTGGGGTCGAAGCCTAGTTTTAGCGAGCTCAAGCTCCAGACTGACTCCCACAGGAACTCCGAGTTCAAACTTGAAGGGGTCAACAATGTGGTGATCAGAATCAAAACTGGGGTACCCATCAAGGTAAGAGAATTAATACCAGGTGTCTGCCACATGATGAAAAAAAAAAAAAACCTGCAACCTACGGTAATGTGTGGATTTTTTCAAGTGGTTTGAAGATGACTGTAACTTTGGAGTACTCCAGCATGAACTCCGAGTTCAAACTTGAAGGGGTCAACAATGTGGTGATCAGAATCAAAACTGGGGTACACATCAAGGTAAGAGAATTAATACCAGGTGTCTGCCACATGATGAAAAAAAAAAAAAACCTGCAACCTACGGTAATGTGTGGATTTTTTCAAGTGGTTTGAAGATGACTGTAACTTTGGAGTCTAAGATTTATCTACACGTATTATTTTGTTCTACAGCCTTGCATTACTTCCACTGGACATGGATGTTGTGTCGATTTATACAAAATATGGACCAGCTTGCATTCATTTACTGGACATGGATGTTGTGTCGGTTTATACAAAATATGAACCAGCTTGCATTCATCTACTGGACATGGATGTTGTGTCGGTTTAACAAACAATATATACCAGCTTTCACACAAGCCATAAAGTTGAAATCAGTCAGGTTACCTAACCTCGTCAAGTCTAGTCACCTTTCAAATTTTGACACAGATCTCTTGTGATCCTATTTGAAAGGCTCTCATTTCTAAGAGCATCTGTCTAATAAATATTATGCCTTGCAAGTCTTCAGAAATCAAGACCTTAGACGACTAATTATAACGTGTTAAGGTTACTCTGGGAAATATCGTTGACCTCCCAACAAATAGACCAGTACCGTAGCTAAGGGGGGGGGGGTCCAAATTCGCAAGTCCCCCCGGGCCCCTACTTGAGGGGGGGCCCCCCGAAGGAGTCTCCGAATTTTTTTTTTACATTAAATAATGTCGAATGTCAAAATGCAGGGGCCCCTAAAGCGGCCAAGCCCCCCGGGCCCCCAAATCCCTAGCTACGCCACTGAAATAGACTATATTTGATAATGACACGTCTTGGATTATATTACGTTGCGTTTTGAACTAATGTCTTGTACTTGAAATAAAGATACATATTTTTTAATCTAATCTTGGTGATTTAACAATGATAAGCTAGGCGAACCTTTTACTTCACTCAGCAAATAGTTTATTTTGTAGTTCATAATTTGTTGTTTAGTAACAGGATGCACCAATCATGTATTAGTAATAAACGGTGAAATTTTTACAGACTATTTTTTTTAGAAATGTATTTGAGTCGGAACAATTTTATTTTTTTCCAGCAGGCTTCAATATAAATTATTTTCCCAATAATAAGAATGGTTAAATTAAAAAAAATTGCATCCTATCCTTAGCTCCAGGGACGTAACTGTGCTCACCGAAGTAATCCCGTAAAGAGGCGAATGTCATCGGCCATTGTTTTGATATTTCTTTAAATTTCAGACCGTGACACAGCTCATCGAGTGCTCGACCGAAACGGAACACCCCACCCACGTGCTGGTCCAGCGGAAGGACAAGGAGGCGGTCCACTTCCACGTCGCGTTCCCCAGCAACGGCTGGTTCAAGTTCCTCATCTTCGCCCTGCAGGAGGAGGACCCCAGCGACTCGTTGCCGAACGTCTACAACTACCTGATCAGCGCCGAGCAGGTGATTCGACCGGCCAAGCCCTACCCGGCCATGTACTCGAAATTCTACAACGACTGCTGCTTCCTGTACGAGCCGATGGTCCTCAACATGAACTCGAAGCACCTGAACAGCGTCAAGTTCAGCCTGGTCGTGCCCGAGGCGCTGAAGGTGGCGCTCCACGTCATGGACGAGTGGTTTCACCTGGAGAAAAACGGGGATCGGTTCGAGAAGACCGTGGACCTGTCCCCGTACAAAGAGAAAGGGACGACGATACAAGCCATGGCGTCGTACGAAGCCCAGGGCACGAGATACGCCGCACTCCTTGAGTACACCATGTAGATAATGCGCCGCACTCCTGCAGTACACTATGCCGATACGCCTCCTATCCAGGCTCCACATCCAGTGGGAATGAAGAGTGGTTTCGTTCCTTGTTTTGTTTTTTTCAAAGAAAGGGTTTCCCACCGGTCTTGACTTTAAATAAAAAGTGCGGGGGGGGGGGGGGGGGGGGG
>CAXITT010000538.1:469245-481474 GCA_964033795.1 Lymnaea stagnalis | reverse complement strand
GGGGGGGGGGGGGGGGGGGGGGGGGGGAGGGGCGTAAAGATCAAGCTATAGTGTCGTATCAGGAGCCGATTGAACCAGTTTTTATGTTAAATTATACGATGGGACATTAAAGTTCATAATTTGTAGAGGTCAACTTGAGGCCGAGCGCCCAACCCCCCCCCTCCGATATCTATATATATCAGACCATAAACATCTTCTTTTTGAAAAAAAAAACGGTGGTTGGGGAGGGGGGGAGTGAGATTACATAAATAAGAACAAAGTCATGCAAGAAAAAAAAGGTTAAAATAAAAGCACGAGATGGAAAACTTGTTAAATTTCTTTTATTGCGTGTCCCAACGTTAGATTTTTGTTTAGTTTTATGTGTTTACCTGTGTTTGTTTCTTTTTAGATTCATCTTTATACTTTTAGCATTTAATGTCAAACACTAATCAATTATTAAGATTTTCAGATCATCTCATGTGTAGGCGTTGAAAAATAAGTCAAATAACAACGTCTTCAATAGAGCTGATGTCTATAGCCCCAGGAAGGTGCACGATCTCTAGCAAGGGCATATAACTTGTCATAAGAATGCTTTTTAGAGGGAAAAACAGTGTCATTGCCCTTGGGTAATTAGGGGAGAGACTGCAATCATGTTAGCACAAGAGGAAATTAATAAAACAAAATTAAACCTGGAAAAAAATGGAACGCAACAAAACAACGAACGAGTCGGCAGGAAGCCTTCGTCAGCCAACAAACAAAAAACAGAATAAAACTTTAAAAAAAGCACTTAGCTGAGCAGTAGTATCCAAGAGGGCAGCAAATGAATTGTTTTACTCATTTCCTACTGTCATTGCCCTTACATGTTTTTTTTTCTCGGTGTTTCTGAAACCTTTGAGCATGAAAAACAGGCAGAAATGATCACACATGTGCTCAATGAATGGTTAGTTCTTTTCTTTAGGTGGTGGTGTTGGTCTTTTTTTTAATTTAATACTTTTATAATGAATAGAACGATAACAGCGGGATAGCCGACCAATTACGGTCAGCGGACAGACATTTTAAATAACCTAGTCTTACAATAATGTGTATTCCACTAATACATGGGTAATTGTGGAACAAGTGCTCCCCTCAGGATTGCCAACTCAGTCAAATGAACATACGGAAACATGTTTTGTCCAATTCTCAGAACTTGTGAAACTTTTAGAACGGCATTTCCCAACTTTTTTTTTTTTTTTAATCGTGACCTGGTTATGTTTTATACTTTCCTTCATGCCCCATAAAATTGTGTAGCTTATTCTAGTCTATCAGGAGATTTAAATATCCATACAGTTTTCATATATGTCAATCAAAAGCATTTAGTCTTTTTTTTAAAATGACAATGAATTCTATAACAAAACTTGTAAATAATTTAAGAAAGTGAATCTGTAAACATTTGCCCAATAATATACTATATATGTGCTATATATATATATATGTATATATATATATATATATATATATAAATAGATAGATATATATACAGATAGATATATATATAGATATAGTTATACGACAAGGCTTAGCAAAAATCTGATTAGGAAACTTTCAAGCCAAATTCAGAATTAATATACATGAGGGGGAAATTCCAGAAAGAAAGGGACACAAATAGATATAAAATACTGCTATTGTGATTTTTTAAAAATGTATATTATATATCTATAACAGTTTTTATATTACTTGGTATATTCCCCGTCAACCATCCTGTAACACGATATTCACCCCCACTGCCCTTTGTATGTAAATTCAAAAAAAAAACATTTTATACTTTTTCTAACGATGAACGTTGAATGTTTTCAGTCCGGTATAGATTTCACTTTTCACCTAAAGAATTATTTAATGAGCCGGTCTTTTTCTCTACCCGGTATCGGGTGTCGTCCCGGCGATGTGACAAACGCTGGTTTAGAAGAAGGTCCCATCTGACTATTGTAAGTAAATGGTCGACTAATAGTGTTGACTTCATGATGGGGGTCACCAGAACTGACCCGGAATTTAAGAACCGCTTCTACGCTTAAATACGAGGGGGCCACTGAGGGCCGACGTGCTGTTGACATTATTTAGTCTCGCTGTGGCCTGAAGGCATGTCGCTGTTGTTGTGACTGTTACGCCTCGTGTCAAAGGTCACGTTCTTAATGATAATGAGGCTGACAGAGACAAACAGTGAGGTCATGTCAACTGTTGCTCCCTGGTTTGGTCGCGTGACTTTACCATGATTGAAAAGAATAGATTATGTACGTTTATGGCTCGGCCGTTCAAAAGCCTTTTTCTACCATATCCTTCTTATTACCTAGTATATCACAACCATAGTTGGTTACCCACTTGTAGATTTTTATAAAAATTTTAATGTTCTTTAGAAAATCTCCCCCCCCCCACCCTCCTTTTTTCCCAACCCCGGGGCATTCCCCATAACACACATATTTGTTATTTTAAAACTTTATTTGTTATCGAAATGTGTGAGAATATTTATTGTAATTCTTCAAAAAAAATTTCAACTCACTCATAGCTGTCGTTGTTTCCGTTTCGGCGAGATATAAAGTACAAGTATCACAAAAAATAAATACTAGGTATATGTGATGTATTGTGTTCAATAGGCGCGCAAAATAAAATGCCTAGAAATTAGTATCGATTGGGCTTTTTATAAAGTGCGTTACTTGAATGCTTGTTTGGTAAAGGATCTTTTAGTAGATATAAAATTCACGCATCGCAGCTTCCATAGTTTAGCGGGTTATTTGTAGTGGTCAAATAAAATAGATTCAACCAAGCGCGATCAGGCATTGGTAAACAGATTTTGAAGGCGACTGTGCAGTGCTTCTTCTAAGAATGCGAATTCGATATTTATGACAAGGCTTAGCACAAAATCTGATTAGGAAAACTCTCAAGCTAAATTCAGAAATTTAGATGAAGCAGAGATTTCAGAAAGAAAATTAATTTAAAAAAAATAAAGGCGGCTAAATGTGTCGTTTTATTTATATTATATATCTGTAATAGCTTTCTATTGGTTAGTACTTTCCCCCAGCAACCATCTTTTAACACAAAACTCAACCCCCACCACTGCCCCCACCACCCCTTTGTATGTGAAGTCTCAATAACATTATTACTTTTCCTAACTCTGCGTTAAATATTCTTATTCCGGTACAGATGTCCGATTCACTGTACAGTTCTATTCGGATATGATCTGGTCCATGTCAACTTAACCCCATGACCGAAACATTTTCACCTGGTGCGCTATGTGCCAAAAAACTGTGGTCGTCAGCGCTCATGTGTGATGTATGAAAGAATGTTTACCTAGCTTTGTTTTTTTTTAAATTCTTTTTTTTTTTTTTTTGCTTCATTCTGAAGATAAAAACGACTACTGAAGTTCACTTTTAATCATAGAGGCTATTACCAATTTTCTTTTTTAATTACAACAACAAAACATAATGCGTGTTTAGGTATAACTGCAGTCATAATGTCTGGAGTGACAAGAGAAATGTTTATGTAAGTGTAAAAATGGTTTTAAAAATGGGTAACTCTTCGGTTAACTGGCGCACTTTGGGCTGACTAACCACTGGCGCCTTTTGCGCTGACTATCCACTGGCGCCTTTTGGGCGGACTATCCACTGGCACCTTTTGCGCTGACTATCCACTGGCGCCTTTTGCGCTGACTATCCACTGGCGCCTTTTGGGCTGACTATCCACTGGCACCTTTTGCGCTGACTATCCACTGGCGCCTTTTGGGCTGACTATCCACTGGCGCCTTTTGGGCTGAATATCCACTGGCACCTTTTGGGCTGACTATCCACTGGCACCTTTTGGGCTGACTATCCACTGGCGCCTTTTGGGGTGACTATCCACTGTCGCCTTTTGCGCTGACTATCCAGTGGCGCCTTTTCGGCTGACTATCCACTGGCGCCTTTTGGGCGGACTATCCACTGGCGCAATTAGGGCTGACTATCCACTGACGACTTTTGGGCCGACTATCCACTGGCGCAATTAGGGCTGACTATCCACTGACGACTTTTGGGCCGACTATCCACTGGCGCCATTAGGGCTGACTATCCACTGACGCCTATTGGGCTGACTATCCACTGGCGCCTTTTGGGCTGACTATCCACTGGCGCCTTTTGGGCTGAATATCCACTGGCACCTTTTGGGCTGAGTATCCACTGGCACCTTTTGGGCTGACTATCCACTGGCACCTTTTGGGCTGACTATCCACTGGCGCCTTTTGGGCTGACTATCCACTGTCGCCTTTTGCGCTGACTATCCAGTGGCGCCTTTTCGGCTGACTATCCACTGGCGCAATTTGGGCTGACCATCCACTGGAGCAAATAGGGCTGACCGGTGATATATAATTACCCATTGTTTGCTTCTGTAACGTTAGTATTCCTGTACACCACCATTGAGCAGTCATTCTTATACATTGTATATCCATTTTTTCATTGTATATACAGCTATTACATTGTATATCCATTTGTTACATTGTATACCCAAATTGTTACATTGTATATCCAGTTAGTTACATTGTGTATTTAGTTTATTACTTTGTATATACAATTTGTTACATTGTATATCCCGTTTGTTACATTATTTATCCAGATTATTTCATTGTATATCCCTTTGTTTGCCTTTTTTATGATAGCTTTCTGAACGTGTTTACAGCCTTACGGATCTTAAAAGTATTTGACGTTGTGTCCTGGTAAAACCGAAGATGATAGGTCATTGAATTATAATAACATATTCATAATCTACTTACCAATGTATCGATCTTCCAATAGTACCATGCCAGGGGGTCGTGCACAGAGCAGACACCCCCCCACCCTCAGGCGGTTGGGGTTTGATATTCATTCCTGATTAAGTTAGTGTGGACGAAAGAGTGTCATCTTCTTGTAGTGGACAAATACACATCTTTTTTTTTCAGCATTGACCATAAAAATACTCTCGATAATGAGATGGTTCGATTCTGGGCTTCCAAATTCTTTCTGTTGAATTGTGAAGCTATAAGATATGTTTACTCGTATACCAAACTACTACCACGGTGTCAGTCGTCTATAATAGGAAGATAGCTGTAGATACATCCAAAGGCTTGTGTAACAATAGAAAGTGTCAAATGAAAGAGGGGATTTTTTCTGGATAATTTTTTTTTTTTTTTTTTTATATTTTATTAAATAAAAGTGAAATTTTTGTAAACACGAACATGCAAAAAATGGGGGAAAAGTTTAAAAAAAAAAAAAAATAAAAAAAAATTATATTTATTTTATTAAGAAAAATTTTTTTTTTTTTTTTTTTATATTTTATTAAATAAAAATGAAATCTTTGTAAAAACGAACATGCAAAAAATGGGGGAAAAGTTTAAAAAAAAAAAAATAATAATAATAAATTATACTTATTTTATTAAGGAAAATGTATCCTTAGTGAATACGAATTCACCACAGAGGTGTCGTGGACAATAAATTTATGTGGGTGTGGCACGGCTCTAAGTAAAGTGCATCACACAGGTGGTTTTAAAAACAAAGAAATATTGGCGAACGTACACTACGTCCTTGGTGGCTACCAGAGCGTATCTTTATTGTCTGACTTAACACGTCCTCGGTCCTGAGTATTCAGTTACCTCTTACCCGATATGTCTTATTTTATTCTCACCGCGAAGTTTTTATTTTGCCTGGTTGATCAGACGCCAGGGATTCTCAAACTTTGTTTTTTGTTGCTTTTTTTTTTTTTTTGTTTTTTTTTTTGGGGCCCTTTTTTTTTTTTTTTTTTTTTTTTTTTTTTTTTTGTTTTTTTTTGTGAGGACCTTTTTTATTATTATTATTATTATTATTATTGGGAAAAGAAAAGAAAAATTGGAGTGGGGTGTTTTAGGGGGAGGGGGGTGTTAGACAGGTGGACGTGGTCCGTGAATCGGAAACAAAAAGAAGATATTGAAGGGGCCTTAAACTTAAGTCTTACGGTTAGAGGTTCGCATGTATCACAAGACGTGGAACTGAGGTGCGTGGTTCGACAAAAGATTGGTAGACACGCCTATGCACGGCCTTCTATGTCGACATAACCTGACCTTTATTTCCAGACGGCGTGGGTATTTAGACAAGAGCTCCATAAATCTTCCTCTGCAGGGAAATGGCGGATAGAACACTTCTTGTCACTGAAAGGCTTTTTTCTTTTTTTACAACATCGATTCCAGTAGGTGGAACGGTAGTGTATCCTAGTCTCAGGTCTCAGGTCTCAGGTCTCAGGCCTCGGGCAGTGACGTAGGTAAAGAAACAAAAAATGACATGAAGACACAATAATAATCATTTTGTTGAATTATACTTTTAAAATTGTTGTTTTTTTCCTCTAACACTTTCATCTAACAGATCTCTACAGCAGCTTTCGATTTTTATCCCTTTGCTGTTATGGCATACGATCAGAATACTTTGATTCGATTTAATTCAATTATTAAACTTATTCTTTTTATTGATTGGAGACAATGCGTCTTGTCGATTATTACATGGCCCCATCTGCAGCTTAAAGAAAAGGGACAATTTGTAGTCCACAGCGTAACATCATTCTGTTTGGGGCATCTTTTCATCAGACACATTAACTTACCTTAGTTATTTCATCCAGTGCCGCGTGAAAAGGTGGGGGGGGAAGTGTCACCCGCCCCGGGTGCCAACATTGGGGGGCAACAAAATCGTATTTGAATAGGACCTTAACGGTGAATTAAATTGTTAAATTTCATATAACGCACCAACAAAAGAAGCAACGACATCCTATTTGAACTGGTCCACCCAAGGCGGCACGTTTTTCAATCTTTTATAGTTCACTTATGTTCGTGGATGGCTGGCTGACTGAATGGCTGGGCCGCAAAATCTCGTAAGGCTAACTGACGCACTTCCCGTCAACCCCGTCGCGCTGAAACTTGGCACATAGACTCGTTGCTGATGACAACGCGCTCTATCGCAGTTGCAGCCCGAATCCCCCAAAAATATGTCGTTGTTTTTTCTATTTTGCATGGCAAACATAAAAGAATAACTGCGATAAATGAGAATTTTTAAAAAAAAATGTATATCGCAGGTGAGTTCGGTGCGTAATATTTTCTTTTGCTTTTCTGAAATACATGTAATTGATGAAATAACTACATTGTTCGATATTGAATTTTATAAAGGATTTCTGAGAAAAAACTTTGTTTTTATGAGTTTAATTTAAATCCTTTATTGTTGACTTCGCTTTTATTCGTGGTTGGCTGGCTGGCTGGCAACATCTTCGGACGCTTTATTGACCCCACTTCCCGACAATTGGCCCACAATCCATCGAGCTGAAACTTTGCAAATAGACTCGTTGTCGATGAAGACACATTCTGTCGTATTTTCAGCACCACCCCCCTCCCACCTCAACCCAAACCTCCAAAAATCGTGTTTTTGTTTTTGTTTTTTTTTCTGTTTTCCACGGCAAACATAGAGGAAATTTCCCGATAAATGTCCTAAATGATATTCTTTCTTTTTTTAAAAAGGCAGGTGAGTTCGGTGGGTGATCTTTTCTTTTGTTTTTTTCTGAAATAGTTGGTGAAATAAATGTGCAGTGTAAAAGCGGGTGTCTCATTAGAATATGAGCATAAAATAAAATTTAAAAAAAATGCATATCACTTTTTTTTTTTAGGTTGTTTGTTTTTTTAAATTTAAATTTCTTTCTATTGAAGGATGGCATTTTCAGATTCCTCGGCATTACCTTGTTATGCACTACTACCCCCCCCCCCACCCATTTTTTGTGTGGTGCTAAACGGCATGCTGAAAAAAAAACAACAACAACAAAGAGATAAACATAAATAAGTACTAATAAAATAAGCATTATTACAAAGGTTCGTATAGGGTTCTATGGTTCATAGAGACCTATCGATTTAAGAATCAGATACATGGGATCGATTTTATTTCTGTTTGTAGGTATTTCGCGTGCATATGTGTATGTGTGCATGTGTTTGTGATGGGGATCCCTTCTAGTCTAAATGAAGTAATGCTAGACTTGAAGCGACTTCAGTCTGACACCGGATGTCTCGATGTGTTTAGGTTCCTCGGATGTCTCGATGTGATTAAGTTCCTAGTAGCTTTGCGGATTCGTTTTAACGACATAATCCAGGCGCCCCGCCCCCCCTTCCCCCCCCCCCGAGCCACGTTTTATTTCCATTTTTTTCTATACGTAGAAAAAACAACAGATGTATTATTTCTCGATGTGTTTAGGTTCCTCGGATGTCTCGATGTGATTAAGTTCCTAGTAGCTTTGCGGATTCGTTTTAACGACATAATCCAGGCGCCCCGCCCCCCCTTCCCCCCCCCGAGCCACGTTTTATTTCCATTTTTTTCTATACGTAGAAAAAACAACAGATGTATTATACCCTAGCAAATTGTTTGGTCGTATACCGATACAAGAAAACAAGGAAGTGAAAATTGCTGCAGGGTTGGAATGAGATTTACAGACTTAAACCATTTATTTCAGGGGTTCCCAACCTTCCTAATGCCGCGACCCTTAAATACAGTTCCTCATGTTGTGGCGACCCCCACCTCAAATTTTTTGTTTGCTACGTCATAACAGTAGAGTATATGTGTTTTCCAAAGGTTTTAGGCCACCCCCGTGAAAGGGTCGTTCGACCCCCAAAAAGGGATTGCGACACACAGGTTGAGAACCGCTGACTTATTTGGTCGGTGGTTTGAAGTTAGTCATGAAAGGATTTCTGGTGGGCGTGAGGGAGGAAAAAGGGGGGGGGGTGGTCGGCGTCTGTGTTACTAGCACACACAAAAATTAAATTTTAAAAAGAAGTTCTCAAAATGTTCCATTGCTGTTGCAAGTAACGAACAGATTGAACGTCATTAGTCTGTCGCTCGTAAGTTTCAGACAAGGACACCCAGACTCTGTTACAGAAGTTTGAGTTGTGTCAATCCTTCTTTGTGTGCAAACTGTCAAGGGTGGGCAAAATAGTATTATTATTATTTCCACCCTGCGAGTTGGATTATATAAATGATTTCTTATTACTGGAAAAAAAAAGGAGAAGAAGTCTACGGCTTCTTTGAGCTAGACTAATTTGTTCCTAGATATGTGTGTCACATATAAACATTGTTTGAAATTTCAACTTCATAACTAGTTACTGATAAAGGCTAACATGTCAACGGAAAGAGCACCAAAAAAAACTTAATAATAACCCCTTTTTAAAGTGTACATTATCTATATTATCTATATTATCTATATTATCTATATTATCTATATTATCTATATTATCTATATTATCTATACTATCTATATTATCTATATTATCTATACTATCTATACTATCTATATTATCTATACTATCTATACTATCTATATTATCTATATTATCTATATTATCTATATTATCTATACTATTTAAACTTTGAAACACGATATGTTTAGGGTGTTTTTTTTTTAATGGGTGGGGGTGAGGGGGATACACATCATTTAGAATTAAGAATTTAAAAAAAAAAAAAAAATGAAATAGCGTTATAAATTTTTATGGTTGTAGGATATGATAAGACTCAAAAGTTATTGGTTTTTTTTTTTTTTTACGTGGGTTTCATGAAGCCAATGTTATAATGACACGTAGAACGGACGCACTTGGCTGGAGATTTGTGGGTCACCCTTCCATTGGAAGAACCACGTACTGGGTCAAAGCCATGTCCCCGAGGGTTAGTTAGAGTTATGCCCCCCCCCCCTATATGCAATGTTCCCTTTTAGCTGCGCGGCTCCGCTGCCGCGCAGCTATCTCACAGACGCCGCGCAGCAGTTTTGAGTATCGCGCAGCAAATTTTCATGTAAGTGAGTGTTTGTGTTTGTGGGCTGTAAAATTTCGCACACAAAAGAAAATGATGCTGTAAAACTTTGCACACAACTGTATGATTTTGCACACGAACCAACGAACCTTAGAGGGAACATTGCCTATATGTCTAGCTCTGAATTTAATTGACAGAATAACCATGATAAGTGTTATGGGACTGTGACTAATTACTTGACATTCACTTGTTTGATAGACTAATTTCTTGACATTCACTTGTTTGATAGACTGATTTCTTGACATTTAATAGTTGACAAACTAACTGATTGACATTCACGAGTCGACATTCAGTAGTTAACAGACTGAATTCTTGACATTCACTAGTTTGCCAAACTTATTGCTTGACAGTCACCAGTTGACAGACGCTAGCATCAGGATTTTAACATGAAGAGATACCGAATAAAGAAAAGTAGAAATACTCTATAGTCTGGACGAGGCGGATTAAGGAACGCTATTTGAAATATGATTACTACATGGTCACCATACGATCGTAATCACGTGTTATATGGGGCGATGTGAACAACACTGTCATCAATGATGGCTGAATATTTCAAACATATATCTGAATGGGAACTGACTCTTCCCCATTGACATCGACATGCCGGGAATTCATATGTAAAACTTCAACAATATCAATGTATTATTTTGGATTTAGCCATCTCTCAGGCTGATGTGTCTAGCTGGCAATGTTTAATAAACCTGTCATCATTTCGGACCACGGGTTCGCGCTGCCGTCTCTAAACTCCTGTGTTCTCTCGGGACATGATGCATCGAGGAATTTTAAATGTGCTCTGACCCAGGGCCCGGAGCGTAGCGGTTCTCGTTAAATGCGGAGTCACTACACCTGATTAAAACATACGAAATGATGCATTTGGTGGAGGAGTGTGGGGAGGGTGTGTGTGAGTGTGAGTGTGGTGGAAGGGTGTGTGTGAGTGTGGAGGAAGGGTGTGTGAGTGTGGAGGAACGGTGTGGTAAAAAGACCTCAAGTGGCTGGACGTTTGTTGACAACAATTCACAGCAGAACTAGTTGACCCGGTGCCCCAACTTTCATGGCACCAGTATTCAACCGTCCGCATTGCTCTTGATTCAACCATCCCCAGTGCTCTTGATTCAACCATCCCCAGTGCTCTTGATTCAACCGTCCCCAGTGGTCAATGATTCAACCGTCCCAATAGCTCTTGATTCAACCATCCCCAGTGCTCTTGATTCAGCCGTCCCTTGCTCTCATCCTGCCTCATTGGGTATTCGTTGCTCTGACTCCCTCTGTGTGACTTCAATACGACCCACAAAAAGGATAGGTCCGTAATTATCATTGTAGATTTAAACATACTTTTTTTTAAACGCCATGACGTCAAAGTGCTAAATTATTATTTGGGTAGGTTCTTTCCGGGAACACCATTACCACGCGAAATCCAAAATTGCCTGAAACGTTGCAACTATTATTTCAAATGTTCCCCCCCCCCCCTGCTTTTTTCTAAGTGGTAATAACCAACAGCCGAACCAACATCTGGGTGTGTCGTCAAACATTTAACCCATGTCCCTCGTCACTTCACGATATTAAAACCACCGTGGGCGATGATAGTCTTGTCAGCCCCACTTTGGTCAAGTTGAATCGTATTCACAACACCGCGGCTCTGTTGATGAGTGCCGCGGCTCTGTTGATGAGTGCCGCGGCTCTGTTGATGAGTGCCGCGGCTCTGTTGATGAGTGCCGCGGCTCTGTTGATGAGTGCCGCGGCTCTGTTGATGAGTGCCGCGTCATGTATGCTTACCCAGGTACGCTCCAACACTTCACCAAGTGGTGTCACGCGCGATTCGTTCTGTCAGGTCACGGTTACGAGTTATGAGGTGAGGGTATGACTAGCGGGGGACAAGGGTGACAGAATGCACTGCAAATCAGTTTTTCCAATGTTTATATATATATATGTGCGTTTATATAGATGTGTGCGTTTATATAGATGTTTAAATTTATACGTATGATTGATTGCTTACCAGTCGCGAATTCAGTTAGATGATTCCAATGATTATAATTTTTATTTTTTTATATATAACAGCCGATCTTGAAAGGAAAATAAAGGCGATGGAGATGAGATGCTTCAGATGCATTTTTGGCATCTGCTATAGGGACCATATCTCCAATGATACAGTGAAAGAAAAGGTTCGTCAGGCATTTGGGGAGTACGGTGACCTACTGGTGACTGTGAAAAAAACGCAAATTACAATGCTACGGCCACGTAACAAGGAAACAAGGGCTTGCCAAAGAAATATTGCAGAGGGCACCACAAGAGGAGGAAGAAGAAGAGGAAGACAAAGAAAAAGGTGGGAGGATAACATCAAAGAGTGGACAGGACTAACACTGGGCGATGCAGTGCGTAGTGCTGAAGACAGAGAGGAATGGAGGAGGATGGTTCACATGTCATCTGTG
>CAXITT010000538.1:419374-445520 GCA_964033795.1 Lymnaea stagnalis | reverse complement strand
AAAAAAAAAAAAAAAGGAAAAAATTGATACAAAGTAATACATTTGTTGGGCACTTTGAAAAAATGATATTGTACTTGGAAGATGTTTACTACTGTATTTTGAAGTGGTGTGGCCGACGTGTTGGTAATCATATTGGACTCCCTCTCCCTCTCACGCACACACACACACACACAAACGCACACACACGCACACACAAACGGATATTTAAACTTTAATCCATTTACAAAATTACCTAAAATTATTACTCATGAACCACGCCCCAAAAAGCTATTAATATCCACGCAGTGTGTTTCCGGTTGTCCAAGTTTAAATGAAGTGGTGTTTTCGTGACGAAGTGTCTCCCCCACCCTCCAAAACCACTTTTTTTTTTTTGTGCCCCCTTTCCCAGCGAGTGCCTTCCCGCTGTTATCTATCACACGACCGCCCTCAGTCCTCCAGAGAAATTACTCAAGACGTGTATATAACATTCTTGGTCCGAGGTTGCGTTTCCCTGCAATCTATGTCAGACTTTAGTGACCCGAGTCTATAAGGATCTGAGGGTGTGTGTTACGTTCAAGGGGACGTGTGCTGGTGGTATGAGAAGTGAAACGTGTCAGAATGTTGTTTGCCAATATGTGAGGCTCTGAGGTGGCTGACACCTTAGAAACGACATAAGGGGGCGGGGGGGGGGGGGGAAGGGGTGTCCGAAAACCATGTTTTGGGGGATAACAACGGGGTAAAAGAAAAAAAAAAAGAACAAAAAAAAAAAAAAATGGGGATAGCGTGGAAATTAAGAACGACTGACTGAAAAAGATGGGAAAGAACTTAAGAACTTTGTTAAATGTAATAACTATGATCAATTGAAAGAAACACGACAAAGGGAATTTTATTTCAAGTAAATTTCTGTTTTTTTGATACAAAGTATGTAGCCGATTTCTCTCATGCGTGTTTAACTGAGAGATGCCAACGCTGTTAATGGTACTCTTGAAATTAAGTTACATATTATAGTGTGAACAATCCCCACAATGTCTCATATACGTAATAATATGTTATTTTTTATGTAGGCCTCTAGATGCAAAGCGAAAACATCTATTTCTAGCATGAATAATTTCAAGATTTGATAAGTTACTCTTATTTGTGCATCAAACTTCATTGTAGTGTGAACAGGCTCCTAGTCCAAGCCAAGCTACTTAATAGGTCGCATCCTAAACGGCGACCGAGCTGCCGTCATTGCGGACCAGCGTATGAGACAGTAGTGCACTTGCTTGCCGAGTGTCCGTGAGTGGACGAAGATGTCCAGCAGAGGCGGCGCGCCTGCATAGTGCTTGCCGGGGCCATAAAAAGAGCGTCAGCTCGGCCCCCCAAAAATAGAGAATGTAATATTTCACTATGAACAGTAACCAAAATTTTTCATCATTACTAATCAACCATGTCTTGTTTTGCAGACGGTGACCAAGCTGACGCAGTGCTCCACCGACAAGGAGCTGAACCAGTACGTCCTGGCCCAGAGGAAAGACAACGACAGCGTTAAGTTTCACGTGGCCTTCCCCGAGAACGGCTGGTACAAGTTCCAGGTGTTCGCCCTGGAAGAGAAAGACCCGGCCGAATCGCTGCCCAACGTGTACAACTACCTGATCAACGTGGAACGCTCGTACAAGCCCGGGCAACCGTACGTCAAGGCGTACACCAAGTTCTTCAAGGAGTACTGCTACCTGGACGAGCCCCTGTGGCTCAACGCCTCGTCCCTGAACCTCAGCAACGTCAACTTCAAGCTGATCGTCCCCGGGGCCTTCAAGGTGGCCGTCCACTGCGGGGAGGAGTGGTTCCACCTGGCCAAGAAGGGCGACTGGTGGGAGGGCAAGGCCGACCTCTACAAGTACAAAGACAAAAACAGCAAGTGCACCGTCAATGGGAGCTACGAGAAGGAAGGCACGAGCTACAGCGTGCTACTAGAATACACCCTCTGAATGAACAATCCCGACCAGTGTGAGACTGACTTCTCCACAGTCGATAGCCTGAACAAATTACAACCAAAAAGACAATAGCAATATATTTTTTACAATTTTTCTGTAATTTAAAAAAAAATAAATAAATAAATTTAGCCATGCTTAGCAGATGTGGATTTAAAAAAGGAATGTTTTTTTTCTTTTAAAAGACCCGATTCACTTCAAATGACTCGCCTCTTAAAAGATGTGTAGCATTGTGTTTTGTTACGCCTATCGTTTGTTTTGTTACGCTTGTGCTGACTCGGGCACTTTTTGACTCGGGCACTTTTACTGTTGACGTACTTGAGTTGGCGCTGTGCAGCGACAGAGCCCTTCTCAGACATTGTTTGTAAAACGTGAGACCTTTGCTTCAAGAGCGTTTTCAGCGCGCTTACTACTCTTTCCTGGATAGTTAATTAGGCCAGCAGGCTTGGTATGCACTTAGGTGTGTTGTATGACTTTGAGCTTAGCAACTTCAAATTTTAAGTATGGTGGTGTGTGGCGTATCGTAAGTCTTAATCGCGGCTTTGATTGGAGGCTCGAAGAAAATTGAACGAAGAAATGGAGACGCTCAAAAGACGTAATTTAAGAAGGAAACTTTGCTACATGACTTTTGTAGCCGATTATTAGTTTTTCACTTATACATTGATGCTTTTTTTTTTGTATGGTGAAAAACTGTTGTTTTTTTTTTCTGTTTTTGTTGTATTTTTTTGTTTGTTCTTTTTTTTTTTTTCCGAAGCAAGACGGTTTAAAAAGAGATATATTCGATATGTGTCTCTGTGATTGACAGGGAGCTGTGGCAGTTAAAAGATGGTATAATTTAAAACCTGTTCATCGGATGGTATTGACGCAGATTTTAAATATAAGACAGGGGAAGGCATCAGACCAGCCAAGGTGTCATTAATAATACTAATGATAGATGACTTTGGAGAAGGACCCAGTTGCCAAGCGATCACCAAAAACCTTTTGGTGCATGAGTTTAAGTTCAGTACCAAAATGGTGGACAGATGATGGCTTGTAAAACTGTAAGCTTCTTTAAATTAATTTTAATTTAGAGGTCACTTCACCGGACATTTCCTGTGTAATTTGCTAAATAAATCACCAACATAAATTCAGGTTTTTGATCAGCCTTTCAACAACCTTCCCATTCAGACGACCCCCATTCTCCTCTTCTCGTCTTACTTCACCACCCCACTAGTTAACGATGTTACCCGATAGTGCTGGGTGCACCCCCCCCCCTTACCATAGAGAGCTTATTCACTTGCCATATCCATACACCAGCATGGCGTACCGCCACCCCCTGCTCCCTCCCCCCTCTTTTCTTTTAGCTTATAATCACAGTAGTTTTCTTTTGACACGCTACGGTAAACACGACAGTCACTGAAATTTGATACTTTCCCCTTGAACCGCTTCCAGGCTCCCGGTTCTCAGGGGCGTGTCCCCGCAATGACGAAACACATCACACGTGTGTACAGGAGCACCAGATTATCAGGAGGTGCAACCGGCTTAATTACACTGATTTGGCTCTGATGGGGTGATGGTACCTAAACCATTTAGGGTATTGTGTTGCCGCCTAAACCATTTAGGGTATTGTGTTGCAGCCACACACTACAAAAGAACAGAAAAGTGTAGAACATCTGCCTGGATGAAAAGCAATCAGGCACGCCTCTGATGTTTACTTTTAACATTCCTCAACCTGTCACATGGCTTTCAATTGGCAAATACACAATAACGTTGTTCTCGTTACGAAAATGTAATTTTATGTAACATCATTATAATTAAGTAGATGATTGTTTGTAATGGTCAGCGATTGTTCTTGTTTGTTTGTTTTATTTTGTTTTTAAATTTTAATTACATTACAAATAAAATGCATACATATCAAAAGATTGGATTGTGATTTT
This sequence comes from Lymnaea stagnalis, assembly GCA_964033795.1. Lineage (NCBI taxonomy): Eukaryota > Metazoa > Mollusca > Gastropoda > Lymnaeidae > Lymnaea > Lymnaea stagnalis. Next base: position 441,655 of record CAXITT010000538.1, on the reverse strand, counting down.
TTTGTTTCGACATTTACCAAGAAATTCCTTTTTTAAATTAGCATTTTAATTTCTATTTTAAAACGACTAAAATGATTCGCTTTGCATAAATTTGCAACAGTGGGTCCTTTAACACTGGCCTAATTGTAGAGCTCTAGGCACACGTTCTGATTCATCAACCAAGATCTTTGCACCTTAGAGCAATCGTAGCCAAACAAAAGAGAGCAAGCTATTGGGGACAGGAGTATCTATAATCATCTAACAAGTGACATTCCTATTGGTGTTCGAAAATTTTCTGACCAAACAACGAGGAATTTTGTCACCAATTTGCTTGCCCTTTCTTAAAGACGGTCTTTATATAGCTACGATACGTGTATAATTATAACTACTTTAAAGAGCCCTAGTGCTTGCTAAGCGGCACACAACGGAGCGAAAGGTACACATCTACAAAGGACACAGACTTTTGAAAGTGCGCAACGATTTGTTTGGACTGAAGTGGGAATTCTACGGCCACCGGTGTGACTGCATTACTGGTCGTCCATTCAAGTTTGTATGATACTACTACAATTACCGTGTGAAGCTATAGAATCTTTCGCCGTATGTTGACATTAGCTTTTCTCAATAGCTCTAACGGTCGGGTTTTTTTTGTGTGCATTATTGTGTCTAGTCCCGCCCCCCCCCCACACACACACATCGTCCTCACATTGGCATTGACTTTTGCAAATTAACGTAAAATACTTTTCTTTTCAGTATCCGTTTTGCTTTCGTGGTACTTCTTTACGCATGTGAGAGTAAATAAGTTTAGCTAAGAAAAGTAGAGAAAAAAAATGAAGCTGCGTAAAATATTTTAACCCAATTACAACTGCATCGTTACGAGCGTATTTAGTGCCGGTAGGGGCGTGGCGACTGTTTATCGTTAAATATGATACAAGAAGTTTGAAGCAAGAAAGACGTAGTCCAATAATACGTCACATCAAGGCACATTTTTTAATGGTGAATAATTAAGCCAAGAACATGTCCTTAACAAAAAATAGCATGGCGGAACTGACGTGATAACTCGATGTCAGATCACAATTTATTTTTTTCCGGACACCGAATCCGCTTTGACATTGAAGTTCTCCACATTATTCAATAGCCATTTTATTAGTCCATGATAAGAATCATTAATATACATTATACTTATATCTCACGGATACAGTATAGTACTGTTGTGATATGTTATAACAACATAGTTATATGGCTACGCATATTTGTCTATCTTCCCCTCCCCCACTCTCTCTCTTTCACCGACAACTTCCCCTTTTCCTTATATTTAATAGAACATTTTTTTAATTTAAAACATTTAAAACTATTTTCTAGGGACACCGTTTTATATTTTTGTTCAGTTTCCGTCCCCGGTTGCATGCGTCAGATTTAGTGTTTGCTGATCAATCGCACGGCACAGCATGGTGAAATGGTGGCACCATCTGGTTCTATGAGGTCAGACCACTTGAGCTCTCGACTTTCTCTCCATCATCTGACGAGCAGATGTGACGTCAACACCTGCCGCTGTTCAACCCCCGCCCCACCCAATAATCAATAATCAGCGCCACGGCTCGTTTCATCATAAATCTATCAATTCTCTCCAAAACTCAGGTATTCACTTAACCGTTTTGCTGACTCCGTTTGTTTTCTCATTTCCATACTACACATGCATGGCCGTCTTAACAGCGATGCAGGTCTCCAAGTAACTGGACCACCACCAGCACCCCACGCCCAGTACTTTTGTCAGCACAACAGCTTGCAGCAACTCAAATGTAAATGATCGATAGTCTTAAACATACAAACAGTATTATCGGAATTTGCACACTCACAGAGTTACAGGGCTTTAGGCGTAACTGAAAGGCATGCTGGACATCAAAGATGAACCTACACGGGCATCTGAACGATGGCGACACAGACGTGTCATCCAATTGATGGTACGCTAATCGCTATAACCATTAGGAACAGATGTAGTATACATTTAACAGAGTTTTTCTTATTTATGAAGCTATTGACCAGAGTCAAAGAAGTTACTACCTGCATAGGTTATCACGAGGCCAATGGACTACCCTGAGGCATTCATGTATTTACACGGCAATATAAACCGACAACACAACCATTTGGAATGGTAACACATTAAAAATGATTGTCTGCCGTTCAATGCACCTGATGACCTATGACTATTTTTGGACGCTGCGCAAGTCAACGCATGCGCAGAGCTCCCACGCTTATCAATAATCCTATATAAATCAACGATTATGTTTTGTTGATTTTGTATGATTGTTTTGTTGATTTTGAATGATTGTTTTGTTCAGTTTGTGTGATTGTTTAGTTTTAAACTCAATTTTTTTTTTTACTTCTTTATAAAATCGAATAATAGGAAAAGTGTATTTAATAGTTCCTCAACGGCTCGCTCAAATAAGCACAGCCGTGCTGTCAAAATGTTGTAACTTGAAATATATCTCCACACTCCACAGGCTGGTGATACTTTATGCCGACGACAATTACTCACTTGAATATAAGGCCAGAGTCTGACTCACGTAAAAAGCACCACTTTGAAAAAAAAAATACACTAGAATTTAAAATGACCTACGGTGAGTTAAACGGAAAGTACATTTAATTCAATTTATGACAGTCGTTGCTACGATGCTTGTAAACAGAACGACATGAGGCCAAATAAGCGCTGTCTCGACACTGTGCTCGGGGGGGGGGGGCATCACAAGGGCTGACACCTATGCTGTCACATGGATTCGGCAGTGACCGACATGACACGTCATGTTTAAAGTGAGTGCGCTGTAATCCAACAAGGTGGTTGCGCAAGCTACGACTGCAATGGCTCATGCTTTTCTACTGTGCAGCTCAACAACTTGGCCTTCGTTGTGCTTAAATACACAAGCGGAAGTTGAGTTTTATTAAGGGCCCAACGGGTAAACGTGTGAGTGTACGTGTGTGTATGTATATGTGTGTATAAGATGTAAGTGTGTGTATGTGTGTTTAGGTATGGGTGTGTATATATGTGTGTGTATGTACGTATATGCGTGCGTGTGGGTGTTTATGTGTGTGTGTGTGTGTGGTCTAACAGCCGTGATTTTCATTTAAATGATAAAGATTGAATCGTGGTTCAGCTTCCCTTCATTGTTATCAACAGCCTTGTTTCATTTCGTTGTTAGCAACAGCCTTTGTTTCCTTTTCTTGTTAGCAACAGCCTTGTTTCCTTTCCTTGTTATCAACAGCCTTGTTTCCTTTCGCTGTTAGCAACAGCCTTGTTTCCTTTCGTTGTTAACAACAGCCTTGTTTCCTTTCGTTGTTAGCAACAGCCTTGTTTCCTTTCGTTGTTAACAACAGCCTTGTTTCCTTTCATTGTTATCAACAGCCTTGTTTCCTTCCGTTAATAGCAACAGCCTTGTTTCCTTTCTCTGTTAGTAACAGCCTTGTTTCCTTCCGTTGTTAGCAACAGCCCTGTTTCTTTCGTTTGTTAGCAACAGCCTTGTTTCCTTCCGTTCATCAAGTACTAACCAACAAGACTGCTTGACTTAGAATTAAAGGACCAACCAGTCTCCGATAGGTCAGCTCAGGATATTCTACTCAAACGATCTTTTAGTGACACAGACTAACACTCCAGGTTAAATTACATTTTTTTAATTGAAAAAAAAAATAATGTTCTAAATTACTGCTTGCATAACATGCTTGACGTTTGCATTAAAGAATGGCCAACATATTATAATGAAAACAAACTAGGAGCCACGGTCCAATTTAAAGGAAGAAGTATTTCATGAGCAAGAGTGTTTAATGGAAGAGGCAGCTATGCAAATGAACACCATTGTATTTTTTTATTTGTACCAGCTACGATCCTTAACATTTGATACATAAAATTCATAGTACGTCAATTCATCCCCTACTGGTTCAGTTCTGCTACATCAGTAAATTAATTATAACTATAAGTAGCCCAGGATAATCCTCGAACCAAATGACCTGTAACGCCCATTCTGAACTTAGATTTCATTACTTAGCTGTTATAGAATGTGACTAATGACTATAAGAGTGTGACTAATGCCTTTACAGATAAATCATGAACGGCATTGACAAATACAGTAATAAAATGACTTGCCGAGTCAAGGGAATGTACTGTCCTGTTACTTAAATTTCATGGGGGAAAATGGGTTAACTCTCTTGAATAGCCTAAAACAGAATTGGGTTTCTTACAATTCTACCGCCGGAGATTACGTCTCTATTATAACGGGCGTCTCAAGGTTTTAGTCAAGGGTTACCAAAGTAGATGGCCAGGTCCAGTAGATGGTCAGGTGCAGTAGATGGCCAGGTCCAGTAGATGGCTAGGTCCAGTAGATGGCCAAGTCCAGTAGATGGTAAGGTGCAGCAGATGGTCAGGTCCAGTAGATGGCCCGGTCCTGTAGATGGCCAGGTCCAGTAGATGGCCAGGTCCAGTAGAGGGTCAGTTCCAGTAGATGGCCAGGTCCAGTAGATGGTCAGTTCCAGTAGATGGTCAGGTCCAGTAGATGGTCAGCTCCAGTAGATAGCCAGGTCCAGTAGATGGTCAGGTTCAGTAGATGGTCAGGTCCAGTAGATGGCCAGGTCCAGTAGATGGCCAGGTCCAGTAGATGGTCAGGTCCAGTCCTCCACATTGACCAATTTTGAATCACAAAATCTGTGTGATACGGCTCGCTGTTACGGTAAAAAATTCGTAATAACTGTTTTACTTTATAACTCATGATACAACATTGACATACAAACAACACATTTTTATAATTTTTAATAATTTTTCAAAAATTGGTGATGACATTTCTACAAAAAATTTATAAAAAATTTTTCAAAAAAAAAAAAAAAAAAAAAGTGAGTGCTATCGGGTAGCTGAGTTTCTTAAAATGTGTCTAGTTACATTCGCTCTTTCGTTGGTGGAAGGCTGTATGTAATAGGTTCAATTTGTATATAATTTTAGGCAGGTATTGACCACAAAAAAAAACAAACTGATACGTTAAATACACAGGTGATTAAGAAGTTTTTGAAGCTTTAAAAACATCTCCTTTTGTAAACAGAAACGTGTGTTAGGGGGTTTTGTTTCAGGGATGTTTCTTAGTACAAGATAGTCGCCTACGTGGATTAATAGATATTAACATATGGGTACGAACTAAACGTGTTATTTTTTTAATTGATATTTTTAGCCCTTTAAAACGGATGCCCGATGAAGCCCCCCGCTGCCTCTCCCCCCCCTGCCCCCCCCCCCCCCCCCCCAAATAGAAGCCCTCCTCGCTAATATATCGCAGTTTAAAAATCATCTTCATCAGTGGCCCTGCAGCCCACTTAGGTCGCTGGTCTGCTGCACCACACCCTTCAATTTGGATCTGCCCATTGCTTCCCGCTTTCACACGCGGACTCCCATGCAGTTGATGTAAATCCTTCTCTACATCGTTAATCCATCTCCTCGTTGGTCGACCGGTCAGCCAACTGGTCCTAGGTTTCTACCTGTTGATCCCCTTTTGCTGCTTTACAATCCGGCATCCTTTCAAGGTGTCCTGTTCAGCACAGTCTGTCTTTTTTATTGTTGAGGCTAGGGGCGAATCGTCCTACAAATCGTTCTATCTCTTGGTTAGTACGAATTCTCCATCCATCATTGTCTAATTGTTACGCACTGGCTTCTAATATGAGAAATATATCTCCTGTTTTAATTTTATTGGCTCGTTGTTAACAGTGCCTAACAAAGGACGATACCATAGAGTCAACAATGTTAAAGACACGACACCCAAAACAGTTGCCAGTTACAATTAATTAAGATTTGTTAAGTATTAACAAAACAAAAGAAATATCATTATAAATCATCAACTTACAGTATGGTAGATCTTGTACCGGTACACAGTTAACACAGTTAGTACAATGTGCCAATGAAAAAAGATGAAAGCGAAATAAACACATAAATACACAAATACACAATACAATTTCTCGTGAAATTAATAATTATCTATCTGAATCTCCGTCTCTCCGTCCGTGCCTGTCAATCCCTTATATAGGTCGCGTAAGCCCTGCCTTCCAGAAAAGACTTATGAGGTGTTGTTTACATCCCTCGGGTTATTGAGCATATTCGAGAAACTACCAGGAGACATATTACCTGATGTGTCATTGGAAGGCGATAGTAAACAAGATACATCAAAGAGATTTAACCACGCCCACAAAAAATATTACTGTCTGCTAGGATTCTAATTTAGATCAAGTAAAGTTCACGCACGGAAAAAGTGTGCTTCATAACACCCCCCCCCTGTTGAAACTGATGATAACGCATCGGCCAGCCCAAATTATTTTCCTAACATTGCTCGAAGATTAGAAAGAGATGGGGTGCCTCTCGGTGTGAAAAAAGGTGTTTCACAACACCCCCCCCCCCCCCTCTTAAAAGGAAAAAAAAATCATTTTTCAAAAATGGAATTATTTTTTCCATTAAAAATTGAATAAAGTATATTTCTTCCTTTCAAAATATTAGACAAAAAGCTTCTTAACAGCTTATAAACAATAACATAAGTTATATGTACAGTGAAAATTAATTTCTGGGCAAAGTATCTGCAATGACATTATCTTTGCCTTTAATATGTTTGATGTCCAAATTATATTCTTGTAAAAATAGGCTCCATCTTAACAATATTTGATTTTTGGAGACCATCTTATTCAAAAATGTTAAAGGATTGTGATCAGTAAAAACAAGTACTGAATTTAACGAATTTAACGACATAAAAATAAAATTGTTGGAGTGCAATAGTTAAACCTAAACATTCTTTTTCTACTGTGGAATAGTCTTTCTGATGTGAGTTGAATTTCTTTGAGTATCAGAGACAGGTTGATCTACATTGTGGTCATCTTCTTGAAAAAGAACTGCATCAATGCCAACATCACTGGCATCTACATCTAATTTAAACTGTTTGTTAAAGTCTGGTGCAATGAGAACAGGAGCATTAGCAAGTATATTTTTAATGTTTTCGAATGCTTTCTGACAAGCATCTGACCAATGAAATTTTGCATTTTTCTTTAACATATTAATTAAAGGAGAAGCAATAACTGAGAAATTTTTGCGAAATTTTCTACAGTAACCTGCCATTCCCAAAAATCTCATTAACTGTTTTCTAATAGTGGGTGGTGGAAGTAATACAATAGCATTTATCTTGGCTTGAACAGGCTTTACATGACTTTGACCCACTATGTGACCTAAATATTCCACAGTTGCATGACAAAATTCACACTTATTTAAATTTACAGTTACATTTGCCTGCAAAATTTTTTTAAACAGAGATCTTAATTGGTTTACATGAGTTGAAAAATCTTGACTGTGAATAATTACATCATCAATATAGGCGTTGCAATTTTCCTGGTCAGCAATAATGTTATTCACTAGACGTTGGAATGTAGCTGGGGCATTTTTCATTCCAAATGGCATTACTTTATATTGGTATAAACCTTCTGGAGTACAAAAAGCAGAGATTTCTTTTGCTCTGTCAGATAGAGGAACCTGCCAATAACCTGATAGTAGGTCTAGCTTGGTTACATATTTGGCATCACCTATTCGATCTATAAGATCGTCTATCCTTGGAATCGGAAAGGAATCAGTCTTTGTAAATGCATTCACTTTCCTGAAGTCAGTACAAAACCTGTAACTTTTGTCAGGCTTTGGGACTAAAATACATGGTGAACTCCAGTTACTAGAGCTTGGTTCAATTATATCATTTTCAAGCATGAACTTTATTTCAGACCGGATTATTTCAAGTTTTTCCGGATTGACCCTATAGGGGTGTTGCTTGACCGGAACTGCATTGCCAATGTCAACATCATGTACAGCAATGTTGGTTTTATTAGGTACATCAGGGAAGAGTAAAACAAAATCTGCAATAACAGACTTAACAACATCCTTCTCTGACATCAATGTCAACATCATGTACAGCAATGTTGGTTTTATTAGGTACATCAGGGAAGAGTAAAACAAAATCTGCAATAACAGACTTAACAACATCCTTCTCTGACAATGACAAATGTCCTAGTTTCTTATCCAAGTTGGCCAGTATTTCTGAATTTTTAAGTTTGTAATTACCAACTTTTTCTGGGACACTATCAAAGGTTTCAGTAACATTTTCTTTAAGTACTGAAGCTACAGTTGAGATTGTGTTAACATTGGGTTCTGAGGATGGACAATGATCATCACATTTTCTATCAACATATTCTTTTAACATACTAATGTGACATAAGTGGTTCTTTCTTTTACGATCTGGTGTTAACACAATGTAATTTAAATCATTAATTTTGGACTCAACTACATAAGGACCAAAATATCTGGCTTGTAGTGCCTGCCCTGATATCGGCAAAAGCACTAGCACTTTGTCCCCTGAAGCAAACTGTCTGAATTTTGACTTTTTGTCGTTGCAAAATTTCATTTTAGATTGTGAATCTTTTAAATGTGATTTAGCCAAATTAACGGCATTAAAAGGTTAATTTTAAATTTTAGGACGTAGTCAAGAAGTCCTTCCGTGGGTGTCGATGACATCCACGTGTCTTTTAAAAGTTTAAGGGGATTATTATAGTTTAAAAAGGCTGAGCCATCCCGAAACTCTCACGCCAGTTTTCACCTTACCAAACTATCTGTTGAATTGGAGGAAAAAAAACAGGGTCGCTGCCCCCCCCCCATCCAACCAGTTAGTTACGCCTTTCTCGAAATTAGCAACCTGACCTCTCCTTACCTTTCCAAATACCTAAATTGAGCGACATGAAAGTGCAAGGTCAAGGTTGTGACGATGTGACATCTAAATGTTCAGTTTAACTTGTCTATGAATTCGTTGCAGTCATTCTTTTCGCATAGCCGCAGGCTGTAGATAAGCAGATAAGAATCTCTACACCAGCATCCCTCCTAGAAGGGAGGTTGCCGATATCTGTATAAACATTTGTGTCTCTAAGATTCAAAGCCGGATGTTTTATCTAACGACACCCCGAAGGAACCAAAGCTTAGTCAGGGCAGAAAGGTAAGCAGGCTTGGTGGGTCACCTGAGGCCTTGCTTGATGGGTCTCCATGGGAACCTATTTTGGTGTATAACCCCAGTGCCCTGCTTTGGTGTATAACCCCAGTGCCCTGATTTAGTGTAAAGCCCCGGTGCCCTGCTTTTTTTGTATTACCCCGTGCCCTATTTTCTTTGGTATCACCCCGGTGCCCTGTTTTTTTCTTTTCTTTTTGTAATATTACCTGCTTTGTAATGTGCCCTGCTTTGGTGTATAACCCCGACAAATACATCAGATAATGTTAGCACGGCGACTTTTGCTGTCTGTCATACCTCAACGGACGTGGCGCCGAGCCACAAAGTCCGCCATTTTTTCTGCTCATCTTCAGCTAGAGTCAGCTGCACGTCTGCCAACACGTACGATAACAATGGTGTAGAAGGGTCACGGCTGTGATTAAAAGGGGCGGGGGTGCAGTTGGAGGCTAGAATGATTTGTTGCTCTGAACAGATAATGCGATCATGATTGGTGGCATCATATGGTTGTCGTAATGTCTGGTGGCATTAGATGGTTTTCGTAATGATTGGTGGCATCAGATGGTTGTCGTAATGACTGGTGGCATCAGATGGTTGTCGTAACGTCTGGTGGCATTAGATGGTTGTCGTAATGTCTGGTGGCATCAGATGGTTGTCGTAACGTCTGGTGGCATTAGATGGTTGTCGTAATGTCTGGTGGCATCAGAAGATTTTCGTAATGATTGGTAGGGAAGAAAGTCTACGTCATTGGGATGGGCAGGAAGAAGATAACCTCCCGAAGACTTGACTGATAACGATCGTCGGTAGAAGATTGCCTGATCATTGCGGTTAACGCACGTCTGAATCCACGGCCGTGGATAAAAGTTAACTTAATAATAAAAGCTCGAAAGAAGCTCACGGAACACCGACTGGTGCGTCATGCCATTAAGACAGAATGATTGGCTGCATGCAAGTGGCCTACTTTATAGAGCGTATTGTTAGAGCGGTCACCCAAGCCGTGCAGTTCTTCGGATAGATTGAAGGCGATTATTTCATAATCCTATAATCTTATAGCATGTCCTCGACGTGTGCATCAATATAATTAGTTCATAAATGCGGCTTATTAACGCGGGCCGTGACAAAGGTGGGGGGGGGGGGGTCGGAGACGTCGAATACTTTTTAAAGATTAAAAAAACAACAACAAACAAACAACGAAAGCGAAAGCTAATCAAAAAGTTGTTTTTTTGTTGTTGTTTTAATTGAAGGATCTCAATGAAGGTAGTAAGAGTGTCGCTGGGTCTTTTTTTATTAACCTTTCTCGCCGACAACTGGCGCGAATCTATGATGCTCCGCAGTTCTGAATTTTATTAGTAAATTTATAACAACATAACACAATTGAAAAAAATTTGCAACGTGTTGGAATGTCATAGGGACGTACGCAACATTTCAAACTATGCACTCACCTCGAAAATGAGACGTTCATACTGCTCAAATAGCGCCACGCCCCCTTTTTTTAAAGAAACTATTGGGGGGGGGGTATTTTAATACATCATTTATTGATTAGTAAATACTTCAAACAATCTGAAAAAATTAAATCGACACGGCCGATAAGATAAGAAGCAAAATAACAATGAAATAATAATAATTTAAAAAATTAGAAGAAAAATTAAATATATGATATCGAAACGCTTGGGCTTAGTTCTCAATATTCCTGGAAAATCGTGGAGTTACATTCTCGAAATTTAGCCGCAGTGTACAAAAATGAGAGACTGACTCATGCTGCGGTTGCTGAAACTGGACTTCAAAATTATGTCACGTGTGTGTGTTTGTTTTATATTTGGAGCCTTAACGATAACCAATGGTAGATAGGTTGCGCTCGCTAGTCCAACGGGAAGTGTGTAGGTCCTGAGAGAGCGAAGAGTCAGCGCTCACTCAACTAACTCACCACACCAGACTCTCTACACCAGACTGTTCTAGATATGTCTACAGATTCACGCAACGCCACCGTAAAAATGAACACCTCGAGGGGCTCCCAGAAGCGACCCAAAATAAGTTTTAACCCAGATGCTGATACACTTAAGCAACCCCCATCGGAAGAACGGGGGGGGGGGGGGGGGGGGGGGGGGGGGGGGGGGGGGGGGGGGGGGGGGGGGGGGGGGCTCGTGGCTCTAGGGAGGCTAGCGATTGGTTCGTGTTTACCTCGCGCGTGCACATTACGTGCCGCTGACATACCGTATAAATATGCAGGAACGATTATTTTTTCGGCAACGCGTGAGTTCATCTCTAGCTCGCTCATCGCGGAACAACTGGGAGTGAAGTGAAGTCCTCCTTTCAGGCCTTTCCCTTTACCTAGTTCTTTTCCCCTCCCACCCCGGTGTTGTTGTTTTTAATACAGTCGTCACCCCCTCCCACCTTGTTTCACGTGACTGACCGTTTGTCATGTCTGAACGACCGGAAGTTCCAGTGGGCTACTTGGGCAGCCAGCCGAAGTTCGCCGAGCTGAACCTGCAGACCATCACCCACGATAGTCCGGAGTTCTCGGTGGACAACAACGGGGAGCTGGAGATCAAGTTCAAGGCGCCCAAGGCCGTCAAGGTAAGAGTGAACTATTTATCCTGGTTAATTACTTTATTTAAAGCTGTGTTTGCATGTCCAGTTCTGCTTTCGATGATGTGACGTTGTAAGGTCTGCCAACCATTGAAATATTTCAGAAGAATAACATTTGTTTAGTAAAATTATTGATGGATCAAAAGATTATTTCAAAGCGGCCCGTTACTATACACAGTAAAATGTCGATATTACATTTTAAAGTAAGGAAAATACCACAGTTTTTTTTTTTTGTAAGGAATAGGTAGGCTGCAAAAAGCTCCAAGTAAACGCGTCTCTTTTAATTTCTCTACTATTTCGTTTTTAAAAACGTACACTACGATTTAAAATTTCTAAAAAAAACATACCCAGGTAATATTTTGTCACTTTATAGTGTGTTATAGGATACTTAATTTTTCATGGGTGATTTTTACAATCGGTCAATGTATTCATACAGGTAGGATGCTACAAACAGACCATTTTTTTTTCTTTGAGACGCACCTTTGGTTTCAATGCGATTTTTAAAAAAAAATCCGCTTTACGTAGTAGGTTTACGGTACATTAAAATGGGCATATGTCATGTTCCAATAATGTTGTAGCTTTTTTCGACATAAACACGTCTATCAAAATGTAACAACGCCTACAACTTTGCATCACGCTGAAGTAGGCCACACAGAAGTGAGATTTGTGGAGGGGGGTGGTCGAATCATAAGTTAAATGGTGTTGTTTTCCCCATTAAATTTGAAAATGTTTTATGAACAGAAAAAAAAAGAGTTGTAAAATACATTACCGAACATGGAACATCATATATGGTTTTAGTCATACTCTTGGGCCCACGGGCTTTCATTAGCGACCATGTTACATCATATATGTTTTTTTAGTCATACTCTTGGGCCCACGGGCTTTCATTAGCGACCATGTTACATCATTATATGGTTTTTAGTCATACTCTTGGGCCCACGGGCTTAAAAAAGCGCCTTAAAAAATGTAAGCTGGAAATAAAGGGGGGGGGGGGGGGAACTGGTTACAGAAATAAATGGAGAAAAAAAAGTTTATTGGTGTTTCAACTAATTCTCAATGACTGCCCGAACGGATGAAATAGACAAGGAATGAAGTACCGTTGAACAGACAGCCAGCCCCAGACACTAATAGATTTCCTCTACCTGTACTCGGTTCTCAAAGTGCGGGATTCCTTCCTTCGCTTCCAACCGGTGTTTGTGTTAATACGAATACCAACAGACGGGTGGGGGGGGGGGTGGGGGAAGGAGGGGGGATAAAAAAATGCTTCTAACTAACGAAGAAGGCACACAAAAAAAGAAAAGAAAAGCCATCTTTGTGAAATGAGCTCAGCTCAGGATAAGAAACATGAGAAATTTCCCTGAAGGCAGACGCAGAGAAAATAACAAACGCTATAGAGCAGGGGCGTCTATCACCACCACCCCCCCCCCCAATCCGAGGAGTGGAAGCGAAACTCGCCACATATCCCCTGGACCTTGTTCAATTCTGGCATTTCTGCGTGGTATTTAATTCGAGAGTTCACCATGAATATGAGTTATAACAAAAATGTAGAGTTTAAAAAATTTTTTAGAAAATTTAATCAAAACAAAATATCTAATTATTTTAATTAAAAATCTAAGAATTTGAGTAAGCATGTAATTTTTTATTTTTTGTTTAATTCTTATGCTACAATAATCAGTCTCCTAAGCGTAGCGTAATGCTCATGCGGTCATACTTCGTGTCTATCAAAATTTTGGATTAAGATTCAATCACGCAGCTAAGCCACTGTCTTTAAATGAGCATTTTTTTATATTTTCCTTGACCATATAAATGTTATCTGGAGAAATTAAAAACCCTAACTCAGACTGAAAGGAACTGCTTCATTGCCCCCCCCCCTGCCCCGTGGAGACGCCCCTACTTAAGGGAACACCCCCAAAACATTACAAGAGTCAAATAAAATGACATTGATTTATGTCATGCTTACCAAAGTGTACCTTATTTTTTTTGTTTTACGGGGTGATTGAAGCCACGCAAGCGATTCATATCGTGAATCAGGACGCGTGAATCTTTCTTGGAATACCAATAGACCTCTGTGTCAGCCCAAATTTACACCACGCGGTATTGTCACCCATTAAACGTGTATAGACAAATTTAAGAAATGGATTCGGTAGAAGTGAGACCTGACCCATAGAAGTAGAACTACACACATTGAAATAACGTAATTACAAAGAGTAAATAAGTACACTTTAAAAGGCAGTGACGCGTAAACTGCCAATGCACCACACAATCTTTAAAGAAGGGTTTTAACGGTATTTTCTTGCATACATTTTTGGGGTTACAAAATGAGGGATCCCTTCATCTAAAGTCACCCATCCCAAGGTTAATGTTGGCTGTAATGTGGCTTAGAGCAATCATTGAAAAATTAGCTTCATTTAACCACGATTGTATCTATCGCTACCCTTGTCTTGACCCTTATCGTCCTCAGGTGACGACCAACCTCATCAACACCAAGACGGACAAGGAAGTCTCCGAGTACGTCTTCACGCAAACCAAGGACAAGGAGCTTCACTTCGTCCTGGTCTTCCCGGAGGCGGCCTACTACAAGTTCCAGATCTTCGCCCTCGAGGCCTCGGACGAGAGCAAGTCGCTGCCCAACGTCTACAACTACCTGATCAACGTCAAGGACGCCATCAAGGCCGCGTACCCGTTCCCCAAGCAGTACGCCCAGTGGAAGGACGGCTGCTACCTCTACTCCCCGCTGGTGCTCAACGCCAAGACCAGCCTCGCCAAGGTCGAGTTCAAGGTCTACGTCCCCAACGCCAAGGCGCTGGCCATCGTCGCCGCCGGGGAGTGGTTCCACCTGACCAAGAAAGGGGAGAACTGGGAGGGCACCGCCGCCCTCAGCAAGCACCGGGGCAAGGACGTGAAAGTGACCCTGAACGCCAACTACGGCGGCGACGAGACAAAGTACGCCACGCTACTAGAGTACATCATCTAGTCTCGAAACCATCTCTCTACCAATCCTCCCATCATTTTTTTTCCGCCGAATCAGCAAGATATCTGAGATCAACAAGAAGCAAATGGGACTTTGTATATTACGTGCTCATTTAACACACACTTTGTTTTTGTGTATACGTTTTTTCTACTATTAAAAAAAAAACAGGAATCTGAGCCAGGAGCGATTGAATTGTATGGGGACTTGTATCATTTGTGATCTTGGACGGGCGTAGTCCTAATTTTGTTTTCGGTTTTTAATTATTTTTTTCTGTCTGGCCTGATTCTACGAAACCCGTGAGGTTCTTTTTCTTTTTTTTTTCAAGTGAGTATAAGACATTAAACCTTGTTTTTATTTTTTGTTTTTTTTTTCCCTTTGCTTTTCTAGTCTCGGCTTTGACGTTTGAACTAAATGGTAAAAAAAAAAAAAACAAAGTGGATACGAACACGTAACAGAGAGAAAGGATTTTTGTGAAACAGAAATTACGAAAAGTTGCCTTACTTTCATGTCAGTCTATTTTGTTGTCTTGCGTTAAAGAAAACTTGGACTGAGTGATAATGGGATGCTGTGCCTTTCTTTTTTTAAGTTATGATTGAATGACGTGTTATTTTGGCGCGGGGAGCTACACATCTTTTCGGATGTTTCCATGGTTGTGTGTTTGTTCTTTTGGTCAACTGCTGTGTTCAATATAATAATACTGTGCTGCTAGAAAAATAAATGTGCTTTACTCACTTTTCACACCCCTGTTTTCTTTTTTTTTTTTTTTTCTTCCTTTTTTCTTCCTTAATTTTTTCTTAGAAAACTTAGTCAACGGTTTGCTCAAAGTTCGTTTCTAATATATGCATATATTTCTTTTCCCTCGTATGTATGCATTTTGCAACATGTTCATATATCGACTGCAAGAGGTTGTGTACCCTCGAATAGTGACAGGCTAAGGACACGTTTATTTTGCTATTTCCTTGTCTATTAGTGCGCTGGCAGATATTTTTGTAAAAGAGAAATTTATCATCTCTCTAATAAGTGAAGAAATTGTCTTGGATTTCTTTCTTCTGCGATGTGAGGACGCATTCTACGAAAGTGATGATCAATCAGCATTGGGCCTGAAATTGGACCAGGCGGTTGAGATACAACAGTGTGTCCCACACACATTGCAAATTCAATGATCTTTACTTGCAGACGTTCTTTGAGGTTAATGACATTTACAAACGGACACGTCTTTGACCTCTCAGCATCGAGAGAATACTTTACCCGCGGAAGCTCAGCCTGTGCCCAAAATTGATGACGCCGGTGTCAATTTCTGATGAGGCTTGTGCCCAAACTTGATGATGCTGGTGTCCAATTCTTACAAGGCATGTGCCCACACGCGATGACGCTGGTGTTAAAGTCTTATGAGGCCTGTGCCCACCCTTGATGACGCTGGTGTTTAAGTCTAATGAGGCCTGTGCCCACACTTGATGACGCTGGTGTCCAAGTCTTATAAGGGCTGTGCCCACACTTGTTGACGCTGGTGTTCAAGTCTTATGAGGGCTGTGCCCACCCTTGATGACGCTGGTGTTTAAGTCTAATGAGGCCTGTGCCCACACTTGATGACACTGGTGTCCAAGTCTTATGAGGCCTGTGCCCACACTTGATGACACTGGTGTCCAAGTCTTATGAGGCCTGTGCCCACACTTGATGACGCTGGTGTCCAAGTCTTATGAGGCCTGTGCCCACACTTGATGACACTGGTGTCCAAGTCTTATGAGGCCTGTGCCCACACTTGATGACGCTGGTGTCCAAGTCTTATGAGGCCTGTGCCCACACTTGATGACGCTGGTGTCCAAGTCTTTTAAGGCCTTTGCCCACACTTGATGACACTGGTGTCCAAGTCTTTTAAGGCCTTTGCCCACACTTGATGACGCTGGTGTCCAAGTCTTTTAAGGCCTTTGCCCACACTTGATGACGTTGGTTTCTAAGTCTTATGAGGCCTGTGCCCACCCTTGATTACGCTGGTGTTTAAGTCTCATGGGGCCTGTGCCCACACTTGATGACGCTGGTATCCAAGTCTTATGAGGCCTGTGCCCACACTTGATGACGCTGGTGTCTAAGTCTCATGAGGCCTGTGCCCACACTTGATGACGCTGGTGTCCAAGTCTTATGAGGCCTGTGCCCACACTTGATTACGCTGGTGTCCAAGTCTTATGAGGCCTGTGCCCACACTTGATGACGCTGGTGTTTAAGTCTCATGAGGCCTGTGCCCACACTTGATGACGCTGGTGTCTAAGTCTTATGGGGCCTGTGCCCACACTTGATTACGCTGGTGTCCAAGTCTTATGAGGCCTGTGCCCACACTTTATGACACTGTTGTCCAAGTCTTATGAGGCCTGTGCCCACACTTGATTACGCTGGTGTCCAAGTCTTATGAGGCCTTTGCCCAAACTTGATGATGCTGGTATCCAAGTCTTATGAGGCCTGTGGCCCACACTTGATGACGCTGGTGTCCAAGTCTTATAAGGCCTGTGACCACACTTGATGACGCTGGTGTCCAAGTCTTATAAGGCCTGTGCCCACACTTGATGACGCTGGTGTTTAAGTCTTATAAGGCCTGTGCCCACACTTGATGACGCTGGTGTTTAAGTCTTATAAGGCCTGTGCCCACACTTGATGAGGCTGGTGTTTAAGTCTTTTGAGGCTTTTGCCCATACTTGATTACGCTGGTATCCAAGTATAAGAGACTCCCACCTACCCCCATTGATAAACACTGTGTCCAGCTGTTTTAATTTAAAGATAGGTGTGTCCAAGTCGACTAAGAATTGTGCCGAAAAGATAAAGACTTGTGCCTAGATTCAATAAGTCTGGGGATAATTTCCATTAATCCAGTAGCTAAAACTTTTTAGCCCCAGTACTACATTGTTTAAACTGAGCAGCTTAATTCTTTAACCCCTGTTACTTAATATCCATTGGTGCTTAAATTCCACGAGCATAGTGCCTAAAATCCATTAGCATTTTGCCTTAATTCTATAAGCCTTGTTTCTAAACATCAATTCGTGTTTAAATTCCACGAACATTAGTGAATAAATTCTTTGAGCTTACAGCTAACAAGTTTCCGCGCAAAGAGTTCATCAAACGGGTGGCTGTAAGAGTGCTCGCCCCCTGCTGAGACATGCTATTAATAATCCCACCCCCCCCCCTCCCTTTTTTTCCGGTCTTGGTGTTTCTCTACCTGTGTATTTGTCTTAGGCCCACAGGTGAGTCAATACACGGCTACGTTTTTCGGTAGCCAGTATTTGATTGAAATCCGGAGGGGGGTGGGAAAGTTTCCCTACACTAACTCCGGTAATAAAAAACAACATTTTTAAGAAAGCCAGACTACGGGAAAATGTGAGGCTGACAAAATGGTATCCTTATCACAAAGTTTGAGCTAGCAGTTGCCATAAAATTAATAATACTAATAAATACGCATTGGAATCAAGTCTTTCAAAATATCATAGTTAGGAAACTATGACGGCGGCACAGCATTGATTTGATCACAAGTTTGAGAGAAATATATCAAGAAGTTTATGCTACGGGCGTTTATGTGATTCTAATTAATAAAAAAAAAATTTAAAAAAAAAAAAAAAAAAAAATTAAAAAAAAAAAAAAAAACCAATTTGAATAGGAGATGACTTTCAATCCAAGAATGCTGAGTAGGCGTAGGGAGAAAAAAATGGATGAAATTTTAATGTTCGTCTAAGAGGTAAAACACAATTTAAATCTGTCAATCTTAAGTGGAGGACTGTCATAAATTTTTTGATATTTTTTTTTTAATGGATCTGATCAAAATAATTAAATTAAGTCATTTTGCACCAATTGATTATTGATATATANATATATATATATATATATATATATATATATATATTCATTCTTCGTATTATAATTCGTCAACAGCCAATTAATTGTAATTTTTTGTTCCTGTATTATTTGACCCCCATGTCAAACCCATCTCTGTTGCACACGTTCCCCTGATAACATGGTCTAGCTAGCTACAATACAGACAACAAACATGAAGCTACTTATTGGGCATGTTTTAATTGATCTGTTGGGTTGTTTTTTGTTGGGTTTTTTTTTTTTTTTTCTCCCGTGGTGCGGGGGGGGGGGTATTGATAAATAAGAGTTGAGGGCGTGAGGGCTGGCATTCTCTATTATCCCGAGTTATTTAAAAATAATTGCAAATCTTTTCTTAAAGATGGATAACTCTAAATCGACCATTCCTGCCCTGCTAGCCAAATCATCGAAACATTGAAAAAGAAAGGGAGGGGGGGGAAGGGGGGGGGGGTGTTGTTTAAATTGTTATAATTCATGGCGTAGGTAAATACTTTGTTGGCCTCACAAGCATCAGCACTTCTCCAGCCAACTTCTCAAATTTGGTGCATTTTACTTTTCTCTTTCTTCTCTCTCTCTCTCATACTCTATCTCCCTTTATCGTTCTCTACGCCCTCTCCCCCTCCCCCACCCTCTCGCCCCCTCTCCCTCACTCGTTTTCATACCTTCGCGTTCGTCCAGTTTTTATAACTCTCTTACATTCCTAAACCGACAATCTATTTATAGCTGGTGCCGGCTGCCGCTATACGCCAGACTGGGGAATGCTTCTAGTTTCTCTCACCCATTCCCTCTCTCCATCTCACGCTCTCTTAATCTATCTCACTCTATTTTTAGTCTCGCTCTCTCTTCCTCTCTGTTGATGCCTTTTTACTCTCTCTATTTCTTTCTCTTCGTCTCTGCTGTTTTCTCTCTCTCTTTCTTTCTCTTCGTCTCTGTTGATATCTCTCTCTCCCTCTCTCTCCCCCCTCTCTCTCTCTCTTCTCTGTCTTCTGCTCTTTATCTCGCTGGGTTTCTCTCCTCCTATCACTCTCCACCTCATTTTCTCTTTTTGAAAAAAAAATAATAAAATCTTGCCTTTGACTCTTCCTTCCTGTACGTTTATTTTTTTTCCTCTTCACGTTTCTGTTATTTCCTTCTCGTTGCTTACTGGGCACTGCATCAAACTCATCCTGTGAGCATCGCTTTACAGCAAGGGTCTAGGTGTCTTCCAGTGGAAAAGTGGGCGTATCTCTTTTGTTTCTTCCTAACAGTGTGGTGGTTGCTTAAAAACAACTACTACTAATAATAAAAACCACAACAAAGGAAACAAGAACTCGTTGCATTGCAGAGCAAAAGAAAATTAGCTGACTGGTAGGGATTTGTTTGACTGATCCCCGACCGACGTGAGGCAGTAGGGTCAGAGGCGTAACGTTTAAATGGGGGGGGGGCGCCCTAGGATGAATCAATACTACAAGGTGGCACCCTCTCATGTTATGCCATGCTCCAGATGTACACGTTGTGTCAACGTTTGTTTGTTTGGTTTCCTATCTCGGTCTCGGGGCACCGAAGACTTCTTTCTTCTGGCCGCCATCAATCCCGGCACGTGCAATCGATATGATACTGAATAGTTAAACAAATAAAATTTAAAATAAAAAAATAACCAAATAACTCAGAAGTCTTAATTACTAGAGCGGTTATTAACCCAATTTAATACATTAACCGAGTTATTACTTGGGAAAACTCTCATCACCGTCGCCGCTTTAAACAGCTGTTCGCGACTTGTGAGTAAAACGTCATTGATAATTGTGCAGCTCTATTCCTCGCGATATGTCTTAATAAACATTTTTTTTTTCGGAATATGTTTATTTCTTGTGTTTTTTTGTTTTGTTTTTTGAGGCATAAAGTGGTACCGAGTGGCTAAAATGGCTGAAAATGGGATATTAACTGATTAATTCGTTAAAAAAAACACATCCGAAATGGGCAAATATGTCATATTTAAAATAAACTGTCTTATCGCTTAGCATTGACAAGACAAAAGCGAATAATATCCTTGAAAAAGAAAGGCTTCAATTTTTTTTAAAAAATCCCTTCTAATTTAAGACCTTACTGCAATCCATATTTCACTAAACTAACTGAAATACAGCCCTAGAGGAAAGTTGCTAAATCCGGGCCCGGGGGGGGATTGATCGACAAAGGCAAGGACGAAGGAGCACATCTTGCACAGATCTATACATAAATTGGTTGGCAACTATTGAACATTTGAGGTTCACCCCTTGCAACCCCCAGCCCTAGCTCTCTTATTCCGCCCCTGCCAGCATGTTGCTGAGCGGGACAGGTGTGGGAATGACGGGCCTGGAATGTTGATGCTGCTCGTGTTTTGGCCACAGCACCAAGGGGGAATGATGTGCCGCAACAAAAGGCAGGGAGAGAATTCACACCGCGGCTTGGATGCCCAGACAATAGCGAGGTACCAAAATGATACATTTTATGCTGCACTCTGACAGAACGTGTTTGTCGTTGAACTCAGCATACTCGGCAAAAGTCACAACAGACGGAGCGAAATGTTATTGAATGCGATACACGCCGTGCCCCGTCCCGAGACATCTTTTGGGCCAGCTGCCTAGATGGGATGAAACCAGAACAGACATTTTTTTTATTCAAAATAGAGACCCATTCATTCAAATTAATGTTAGCCCTTGTGTGTGCGCTATCTATATAATTCAGAAGCGTCTGTCTCGGGGGAGAACCCCCCCAAAAAAGTTTTATTTGTAAGAAGTGATTTTGAAAAAAAAACATTGCAGCTCTCGCTTTCACGATACCAAAATTCAACTGGGAGATAAGATATATAATATAAGATATATAATATTATCTTATCAGATTAGTCGATCGTAATATATATTTAATAATGGCGCACTAGTGAAGCCGCAGTATTATTGTTTCACAAAGCCATTAAACATGATATCACTTCCGATGGTTTTGACAGTGCTGAAACTAAAAATCAAATCGTTTTCTCAAGTTCGTGAACTGCTTCTCTGGGGGAAATTTTGTTAAAGAGGTGGCTTGAGCTGACAGTTTCCCGAATTATGTTTCGGCTATGTTCCAACACTACCAATACAGGACACAAAGAGACTTCCCATTAAAGCCTTTTGCACTTCTATCCTCTCTTTCCATCTTGCTCACTTTCCTTTTAGGCCCTCAGTCCCTTCAATCTCTCGCTACATCCGTACTCCCCCTCTCTCTATCTCTCTCTCTTTGTAGCTCTCTCTCTCTCCGTACTTCTCTTTCGGTAAGTCTCGCTCTCTCTCCATCTCTCTCCATCTCTCTCCATCTCTCTCCATCCCTCTCCATCTCCTCGTCTCCCTCTCTTTCTCTCTCCGTACACCTCACATCTCTCTCTCTCTCTCTCTCTCTCTCGGTCTCTCTCTCTCTCTCTCCATCTCTATCCCTCTATCACTCCGTTTCTCTCTCTCTTTCTTTCCATCTCTCTCCGTCTCAATCTCTCCATAACTTTCTCCATATCTCTACATCTCTCTCTATCTCTCTCTGTCTCTCTCTATCACTCTCAATATCTCTCCATCTCTCTCTTTCTCTCTCTCCATCCCAATCTCTATCTCTCCCTCTCTTCCTCTCATTTCTTACCTGTTCCCTTTTTTTCTTTAATGTTTCAGATTAAGGTATTAACCCCCCTACTGACGTCACACTTGGCCACCCACTGGCACTGGTGATAAGGTTTTTATTTTGGGAGCCTGTCACAACCTGAACGGCACAGAGTCGATACGGTAGCTGCAGATATCCCTCTATCTACTTTAGACAGTAACTATGATATCATACCATTGCTATGTCATTACGCTACAAATCCCTCTATCTACTTTAGACAGTAGATTTGATATCATATCA
>CAXITT010000538.1:368927-415884 GCA_964033795.1 Lymnaea stagnalis | reverse complement strand
CTGCATTGTGGGGGGGGGGGGGGGTTCAAGTAAATTTAAAACCACGCTCACTCGCAATCAACAATCCAGGGACAAAAACTCTCCCTCTCCTTCCTGGGGTTTCTCAGGCGGGATCACGAGATTACAGGATCCCGGTCAATTTTTGATTATCTATATATATAAAAATGAATGTTTGTATGTCTGTATGTCTCGTATGCGCTCCTACACCATTCATGCGGTTGCAACAAAACTTTGGTCAGTTGTTGTCCACATAACCGGACATTTAACTGAGTCTTAAAAAACCCTATAAACTTTTCCTTTCCTAGCCGTTGGCCCTTAATTCGTTTTTTTTTTCTTCAGTGAGCTTTTAAAAAAAAAATATTTTCCACATGCGCTCCTACGCCATTTATCCGATTCATATAAACATTTGGTGAAATGTTGCAAGCATGTCCATAAAGGTTTCTAAATTATTACAATCGTTTTAAAATATTCAGTTTTGAGCCAGGGGCCTCATATTCGTTTTTCCTAATATGAGCTATATAAATATATTTTCAAACCGTATGGGCTCTTACACCAATCATACGATTGCTACAAAACTTAGTGAGTTGTTGTCCATGCGCCAGTGCATTTTACTGTATTATTAAAAGACTTTTAAAAATATTCCGTTTTCGGCCGTTGGCCCTTAATTCGTATTTTTTCTTATATGAGCTTCGTAACAAATAATTTTCATATGCGCTCCTACGCCATTTATCCGATTGCAATACAACTTAAAACTTTGGTGAGATGTTGGAAGCACGGCCGCAAAGGTTTTTAAATTATTATAAACTTTTCAAAATATTCCAATTTTAGCCAGCGGCCCTATTTACGTTTTTTTTCTTATACGAGCTATATAAATATAATTTCAAACCGTATGCGCTCCTGCATCATTTATGCGGTTGCGACAAATTTTTGACGAGTTGTTATCTATAAACATAACCATTCATTACAACACTTTTAAAATATTCCGTTTTGGGCCGTTGACCCAAATTCTTATTTTTTCTTATATGAGCTTTGTAAAAAATAATTTTCTATGCGCTCCTATACCATTTTTCAGAAGGCGATAAAAATTTAGTGTGATGTTGTTCTATCGCCCACAAAGGTTCTTAAATTAATACAACCGTTCTGAAATATTCAGTGTTGAGCCAGGGGCCCTATGTTTGTTTCTTACAAAATGAGCTATATAAATATAATTTCAAACCGCATCCAGTCCTACATCATTCAAGCGCTTGCGATAAAACTGAGGTGAGTTGTTGTCCATAAGCCAGAGCATTTTTCTAAGCCATTATAACCCTACTAAAATATTCCGTTTTTTTGGCTATTGGCCCCAAATTCGTGTTTTTTTCCTTACATTAGGAGCTTTATAAAAATAATTTCCGTATGCGCTCCTCTACATTATTACAATGCGATAAAATTTTAGAGAGATGTTTTGCGCGCGCCCGCCCGCAAAGGTTTCTTAAATGATTACAACCATTTTAAAATACTCCGTTTTTAGCCAGGGGTCCTATGTTCGTTTTTTCTATATAAGCTATACAACTATAATTTTAAGCTATACAACTATAATTTCAATGTCTCGATTTCGTACTTACCTATCGAAAAAAATCAAATACAAATAGTGATATTAAATTGAGTGTGTGACATATTAAGTAGGTTTCTGAAGTAATACAACAATTCTACAATATTCCATTTGTGGAGGGGGGTCCTAAATTCGTTTTCCACACTTCTATTATCTATATAATTATCGTATGCATTTCTATACCATTCATTCGATTGTGATCAAACTGGGTCAAGTGAAATGCGCACTACCGAAAATGTTTCTAAATTAGAAAAAAACATTTTACAATATTCCGTTTGGGCCAGTGACCCTAATTTCATATTTTCTTCTAAGAGCTTTGTAACTATAATTTCAAACAGAGCTATTGCATGTGTGGAAGTAGCTGAATCCACCGGCAATTTTTTTCAAATTTAGTACATCCATTGTACAATATTCCACTTAGGGCTGGGCACCCTAAATTCAATTTATTTTCTTAAATGAGCTTCATCAATATATTTTATAACGATAATCAACACTACCGCCCTTGAACAAATCACACATTTGTAGTAAAGCAGAGAAAACACGTTTTTGCATTTTTAGTGTAGAGAGTATTTTTGTTATGTGTATAAATAAGCTTGAATTTTGTGACGTATTTTAGAATCGGAAATGACATCGAAATCGCGTTTGTTTGTTTTTTTCAACTAAGAGTATTTCTTGAATAGAATCTTATAATTTCGGAGTTGTTTTGTGTTATGTAAATACATTTTATACCAATCAAGGGTTTCTCAAGTAATAAAATAACACACTTGACAGCGTAGGTATTGAGCTGTGGTCATTTTTACCACTGGAATTTACGATTTATAAATTAATGAGAAACTATACAACTGGAAATCTCCTGCCAACAATGAAAGTACCCATTGTGCGAGGTTTTCATGTAAAAAGATGGGAGATCCTAACGTGTGAGAATTACATTCATCATCGGAACCATTATCATTGTCGGTATCAGGTGAAAATAGCCAATCGAAACATTTCTTGGCAAACATACGCATTACAATTCATGTTTCCAAATGAAATCGTTCGGTGCAACAAATATCGTGCGCGAGAATTACATGCCAACATTTAAAGTAAAGTGCAAGGCCAAATTTACCATCGTGTAGGATCTCTGATGCCAGTGCTAAACACAGATCACAAATGTCTTCAAATGATTTCATGGGGAATACTGATGAACAAATTGATCAACGTTGTCATATCAAAACGGGCACTAAACGAGAAATCGTCGCTGCAATGCAAACGTTATTTTTGCAACACAACGAATTAATTCAAATGTATAGAATTGCACTTGAAAAGATGCCGACTGATGAATACAAAGTCATAGTTAGAGCAGACTAAACATCTGTCGGCCAACATGAAAGACAATACAATGCACCAACAATTGATGAAGTGGCAATCGTTAAAGTTGGCGAAGGATTTAACTCACGTGATAAAATTCTTCATCGCAGAAGTGGGGATGTTCAGCGAGTCTCAGAAACTCATCGCTCATACGTTTGATTGCAATATCCTATTTTATTTTGGCAAGGAGAAGATGGATATCATTTTGATATCAAATTGAGAAATTCGAATAAGAAAGTCAGTGCATTGAAATACTATTCATATCGATTGATGATTCATGAGTTGGGAATGCCCTCTCGGAATCGATCTGCAAACAAACTTTTCGCTCTTGATTTGTTACGATAAACGCACTTTTATATGGAAGCATTAGGTACGGTACATTTGTTCAAATGAATCTTCCGAAATTGGTTCCATTGAAGTTACTATTTTAAATGGAAAATTTAAACTAGGTGATGTACTTTTGCCATTCACCCCAATGATTCCAACAGATATAACATTTGAATTCAAACGCCTACAGTTTCCGATGCGACACGCGTCTACAATGACTATCTACAAAGCTCAGGGACAATCGCTACAAGTTTGCGGACTAAATTATGAAAACTCATGCTTCGCCCATGGACAGATGTATGTGGCCTGCTCTCGCGTCGGAAAATTTTCTGATTTATTCGTATGTATACCAGATGGAATATCAAGAAAAACTTTGACTATTTAAAAGCTCTTGAAGAAACATAATTAACATGCAAACACTTTCTTTCTTTGAGTGGCATTGCAACGCATGCCGGGTACTCGCTAGTATATATATATATATATATATATATATATATATATATATATATATATATATATAAAATTTCCAGGAAATAGTCACATCCCCGGAAACACACAGCACAAACATTTATCAGAGAGTTTTCTTTTGAAAAAAAATAACGAACAAGACATATATTGTTACGAATTGTCGCTATGGGCCACGTCCTTTAAAATCTAGTTAAGGGGGTAGAGATTTTTTTTAACTCACCAGCTTAACACGCAAGTTCTGAAGCGCGTTTTCAAGCCGTCGTAAACCAGTTCCTATAGAGACGCCAGGGGACCCGCGACAATAGGGAAGATGAAAACATATTACAACTAGATTTTTCAACATAAAACATAATTTTAATCAACAACATCTTTAATAGCGTGATGGAGATAGCATGATAGCATGATGGAGATAGCATGATAGCATGATGGAGATAGCATGATAGCATGATGGAGATAGCATGATAGCATGATGGAGATAGCATGATAGCATGATGGAGATAGCATGATAGCATGATGGAGATAGCATGATAGCATGATGGAGATAGCATGATAGCATGATGGAGATAGCATGATAGCATGATGGAGATAGCATGATAGCATGATGGAGATAGCATGATAGCATGATGGAGATAGCATGATAGCATGATGGAGATAGCATGATAGCATGATGGAGATAGCATGATAGCATGATGGAGATAGCATGATAGCATGATGGAGATAGCATGATAGCATGATGGAGATAGCATGATAGCATGATGGAGATAGCATGATAGCATGATGGAGATAGCATGATAGCATGATGGAGATAGCATGATAGCATGATGGAAATAGCATGATAGCATGATGGAAATAGCATGATAGCATGATGGAAATAGCATGATAGCATGATGGAAATAGCATGATAGCTTGATGGAAATAGCATGATAGCATGATGGAAATAGCATGATAGCATGATGGAAATCGTAACTTAAACTTTAAAATACAACTATTAAAAAAAAAAGAAAAGAAAACTTTAAAAAAATTTTTTTTTTTCTCTTTAGTTTTTCAGCTGTTGACCCCCAGGGAAATTTCTTCGCAACCCCGTTTGAGGTAACGTTCCCAAGGTTTGGGAACCTGTGCAAAAGAAAGATAATACCTGTCTGTTCATACGCCAAACTACCTTCATTTTGTTTAGTGGTTTAAACGCATCCTTAGCATAAGAAAAAAAAATCGACCAGCAGCAAGGGACCAACCAGTCAAGAAGCATTAACGTGGTTCATTGTGTTGATCAAAACCTTACAAAGATAAGACAAAAATTGAAACCCAAACCCAAATTCAAGTTTTAATTAAATTTTTACTAGAAATAATTTTTTCCCCCGGCAATCCCGATAGTCCGGGATGTGGATCGCTCCATCAAGATTTCGCGGGATGAGCAAAACTCTGTAACATGAGAACCCCTACCCCTTCCCTCACCCGCCCCTAACCTAACTTTAAGACTGAAATCCACAATCTAAAAACAGTTGAGTTTTCTAAAATAGCCCGTCATCCATTTTAAAACTGCAGTACACAAATTTTAGACGGAAACCCCAACGTATTTTTACGGCTCTTAAAAACTGTTCATCTTTTTTAACCAGCAATCTTCTGTTGCGTTCTGTAAACCACCCGATATTTTAACAACGACAGCAACAACCGTCACTCCCCTTCCCAAACCCGTTAAATCAGGTCATTATTTCACAACACCTTTACCCACAACGCCAAGATACCTCCCCCCTGCACCCAACGCCAAAATATCCCCCCTGCACCCAACGCCAAGATACCCCCCCTGCACCCAACGCCAAGATACTCCTCTGCACCCAACGCCAAGATACTCCTCTGCACCCAACGCCAAGATTCCCCCTTGCACCCAACGCCAAGATACTCCTCTGCCCCCAACGCCAAGATACTCCTCTGCACCCAACGCCAAGATACTCCTCTGCACCCAACGCCAAGATACCCCCTTGTACCCAACGCCAAGATACCCCCTGCACCCAACGCCAAGATACTCCTCTGCACCCAACGCCAAGATACCGCCTTGCACCCAACGTTTTCCTCTTATCAATGTTTTAGCATTCTCTGCCCACATCGCTGTAGTAAAATATTTTTTTTTGTTTCTATTAATAACCTAGATTCTAGATTGTTGTTATTTTTAGATGCGCCATTGCACAATAAAGAGTGTTTTGATCCCAATCTAAATCAAAGGAAAAGTTTGTTTTTTTTTGGTTATTTTTTTTTTTTTAAACCAGCCGCCGATAGAAGTCTCAGAGCTCCACATCACTGTAAAAGCTCCGGTAAGAAAACGCCTTCTCAAAGCCAACATGACTTAGGCCATTTTTCTTGATCGGTATTTTTCTTTTATTGTAACTTAATTTGAGATTTTGTATCTAAATCCAGAGTCGATTCTTTGATGTCAGGGTAACCCCCGTCTCTCTATCTTTTTCTTTTAGCGCGACTGAGCACGAAGACAGGAATTGGAATCGTATTTTGTGTGAATAAGTGAAAGAATAATGCGTCTAAGTGACACAATGCAACGAAAGACAACTGTACTCACAATAACACTATTGTTAGCGCAGTTTTCTTATTAGGGAACGTAATTGATTCGGCCATTGAACTAATTTAAGTATATATATATATTTAATTTATTTCATCTAGCTTCATGGCACCGATGAAGAAGACGTTAAAGGTGAGTTATTTTTCTCCACACACGTAGCCAATCGTATTCCTAAGAGTTAGTGCTCCTCAAATTTTACCGCGGCGGGACCGCAGGGGAATAATTTACATTGCAGTAAGGACTGTTGACAATAATGGTGTATTATTGCTTTTTTTGGAACCTTTAAAAACGGGCAATAATTTTCTGATCGGTCTGTGGGTGGGAGGGAGGGGAGGGGAGGGGTGGGGGGTGGGGAAGAGATGGTTGACGAGAGGTTGTAGATCCCAGGTTAGACCTCCGCTTTGAGCAGCCATGCTATGTTACTCTTTCAATGCGTGCACCTGCTACTTAAATCACCAAAGGCCTTTTCCTCAACCAGACCTTGCGGATGTGACTTGAACAAAAGTGAGAGAGGAAAAAAAATGTCCACTGTTATCTCCCGATGTTGCCAGGAAGCTAAAAATAGAAAGGGGGAAAAAAACAAAACAAAAAACAACAACGACCTAATCTAAGGTAGATAATAGAAAAGCTGAGGAGTGCTCTCCTCATTTTCAACTCACCGCAGACAAAACTACGGCCAGGAAAATACACGCAGGCTTTTCGTAAAATTGGCATTGTGTTTAGACAAGTAGGCTTGAATGTATGGAGGCATGAGCAAGAAGGCTCCATTTCTGAGAGCCTCGCAGTTACCGTGACTCACGTGTTTTAGCTGGTGTCAAATAATCTCAGGAGGGCTGTAAAACGTAACTAGGAGGCGCAAAGGGAGGGTGGAGGGGGGAAGAGGTAGGAAACAAGATCGGGATTACGAAATAATGATATCTTTTTTATCGCCTCTGTGACAGACATGAACGTAATGTGTTATCGTGGGGGGTGGGGGGGATGGTGAGAAGGGTAGGCCAGAAAACATCTTTTCTGGGGGAATCTGGAGACTAACCAAAAAGAATGGTCTGGTGTACGTGTTCAGAGGTCAGGGTTTGTTGAACGGGTTGTTCAAGCCGTCTTCCATAAAATACTATGATGTGTTGGAGTCGTGGAGTCGTAGATTTATCTTTGCACTGAATTTAGATTTAAAAGTCCAACTTTAATAATGTTTATTTACAAGAGTAATTAGAGTTAACATGTTTCCCCCTTTAATTGATTTAAAGAGCAGAGAGTGCAGTTATGCTCCGGTGTCAAAGTGTGTTACGTTACGTCCATAAAGTACTTCACGATATTTTTTTACAAAAAATGTACCCCCTCCTTCTCACCTGTCGAAATCTGAATCAAATCTCAGACCAACATGCCCCCTCCCCCCAACCAAACCCTAAAGTACCCAACACTAAAGACACTTTAAAAATGCATTTAAAAAATAACCAACTAATTCTAATTCAATTTAAAACACACTTACTACATAACTATTAAATGTCTACAAGTGACAAGAATACATCTATCACAACAGGAAAATGTGCATCACTGTCAATTTCAGGTTTTATTTTGTACGTGTCACAAACGATCACACTCTCTTCAGACCCTCACCCGCCCTCAGAAGCGTGATGTTCTTAGCTGGGCCGCCCTTGTAGTAGGTAACTGTCCTGTCCAAGACTCTTGTAGTAACGTATGTGTATCTGACAATTTAAATAAAACGTATCGCATCAGAATGGGGTTCATGTGTGTTCTTCAGTTGGACCAAGAAACGGTGGGAGTGCTGCCCAAATGGTCTAAGCCAGGAGTCTCCAAACTTTTCAGCCCGAGTGCCGCATAAAACTATCAAAAAGCAGTTCGGAGGGCCGACTACACACTCGAAGTCCAGATGAAAAAGAATCAAAACGTGGGTATTGTTTTGAATTATTTATTTAATTTTTTTTTCAGTTATTATTTAATAACACATTGATTCACTACACATGAACACCCGTATTAGTGGGAATAGTAAAATTGTTTCCTGGATGCCGAAATAGCAGACATTTCTGGCTTTAGATTTGATGTCCCTAACTCTGACCTGACAATATTATCGGACAAGTTTGTTCTCAAATTGATCTTCACGTATTTCCTTCTTCAAAATTTTTTTTTTTTTCCACACAGGTATGTTGTGCCAAAGATTGAAAGGTACCTTGATGCAAACGTTTTGACATTAGGAAAGTCTTCCTTGGGCAAAAACTGGTAAAAACCCACCAGTCCTTCTTTGAACTGTCACGTAGGAGTTCATTTGCTTGCAACTCAATGACCTCCAGCTGCATTGAACGGAATTTGAAAAACTTAGCAGCGAATAATGTTTTGCAATGTAATGATCGGTTGGAAAAAATACCGCACCACTGCGCGCCTCTATATTAATTATGTATAAACATAACGTCCACGTAAGCGGTGGCTGATCTTGGCAGGCCGTAGTTTGAAGACCCCTCGTCTACGCTATAACCTTTGTTTCCACTAATAGGACCATTAATGAAAATGTACATTAGGAAATGGCACAAGCGAGCTGTCGAGTTAGTACCAAGAACTTTATGCCCTCCCCAAAGCACTCCCTCCCCCCACTAAGCCCAAGTATCGGGCCGCGAAGCGACATGCTGGAGACAGGGACGTCATTTAGGTAAGGCAGGGGGCAATTGCTGCCCCCCCCCCCTTTTGCATTTTCAGCTTTTATTAAAACTGATATGTACTGTGGCGCCTCCAATAATAAACAACTCAAAAAGCCGGCCATGTTTTGGTTTTGCTCCCCCCTCCCCCAAAAAAACCTGATTTTGAGATCTCCCTTCGCCAGGACAGCCCCAGCCAGCATCCACTCGAGCGGGTACCATTTACTACCAACGGAGGCCATCCCAGCCCAAGGACATCCGGTCGGCCGGTGACGCTGCTCTCAAAGCGTCAGCAGTCGACTTTTCCAGGAGTCGGGATGGTATATTTACGTCCTAAACTCTTTCCCCCTCCCATCCCGGGGCGGCATCAGACCCCCTCTAATAGGGATTTCTACAGTGGGTTTATACCTCGCAACTAGTTTACTAAGCAGCTGGGACAAAACGGTTGCTTAGGAACAGCTTCCTTAATTGCTATGTAAATTACTAAACAGGTATGTTGTTTAAAAAAACTACTCTTAAAGCCAGATCGGGTGACCAGACATAAGGCGGGGCGTCGTTCAACGAAAATTTGACTTCAGGTGATGTACTGGATTATGATATAAGACATTGAGGCAGCACAATTTACAGCTTTTGGGCTTCCATTGCTTGTTTCGTGGCTGAGTCTATAAACATTTGGAAAAGGTGTTGCTGTTTTCTCTCAGAAAAAAAAACAACAAAACAAAACACTGAAGTATTTATATAAACAAGATTTTTCTGAAATATGTGATTCATCATTTCTTTGCCATCTCGCTTCCTTAACAGACCTAATACGTATCACCTTATAAAACACCTGAGGGGCAACTTCAGACCAAAAAGAAGTGAAAATTACAAGTGCATGAATATTGTAAGGGAATGAGTGAAACAAAGTACGGAAAAACCCTGAAAAAAAAGTTAACGCAAACAAACAGCAAACGTATCGGCAGGAAGCCTTCATCGGTGAACAAATAACAGTAAAAAAAACAGAATTAAATTTAAAAAATAGCACTTAGCTGAAAAGTAGTATCCGAGAGGCGAGCAATAGAATTGTGACTAATGAAGATTGTAAGTGATGGGGAGTTCAAGCTGAACTCTATGGAAGAAAACGCTTACAGTAGGGAGCCGGACACCTTTCTATTCATGGAATTCTTGGCAAAAGTTTGAAATTAGACATTTCAACACAAATATCGTGGGTATAACTTTGGTAGCATATGTCAACCATTTGAAGCGTCAATAGGAAACAAAACTTTAACTTTTTTTTTTTAAAAAGTCATATGGCAATAATAATGAAATCAGCATAATCTCAAGAAATATGATCCTATTGGTGTGCTGCTAGAAGCTAAATGTTGCCAGGTGAGTGGCAAAATTTAAAAAGATATAAAGAAATAACCTAATTTCCAAAGATGTTTTATCCATAATTTCAAATTATTTCAAACGCTGCATTAAATATATATCTACAAATATTATGTTGTACAATGAATGGTGCAATATGCTTTCAAATACTGCTATGTTTTTTTTTTATATTCATCAAGACAAGCAAGTGTGCTTCGACCTTTGACCCTTTGAATCGTTCTCAAGCGGCCCCCGGGTTAATTGGAGTTTGAAATACCCGTGCGGTTGGTACAACGCGCCAATTCTTTTATGGCCCGTTGACGTTACAGCACTCAGCTCCAAGCTCTGGTGGCCCGATGACGTCACGGCAATGAATTCCAAGCTCTGGTGGCCCGATGACGTCACAGCAATGAGCTCCAAGCTCTGGTGGCCAGATGACGTTACAGCACTGAGCTCCAAGCACTGGTGGCCCGATGACGTCACATCAATGAGCTCCAAGCTCTGGTGGACCGATGACGTAACAGCAGTGAGCTCCAAGCTCTGGTGGACCGATGACGTAACAGCAGTGAGCTCCAAGCTCTGGTGGTCCGTTGACGTCACATCAAAGAACTCCAAGCTCTGGTGGCCCGATGACGTCACAGCATCGAACTCCAAGCTCTGGTGGCCCGATGGAAAAACATCATAAATGAGGCAACAACGACTTCTGGAGATTTGTTTGCCTCGAAAATGTATTACAAGCTTCATAACACTGATGAACATATTTATTTTTTAAAATGATGATTTCAAGCCAAGTTCATGTCATTGCTCACAACTGATGGACTTGAAAACAACCAGAGCGAAGTTTCATAAGGAATTATTCAGCCCTCACCTCAGCTGTTTTTTTTTTCCATTTTGGATCCTGTTACACACGCACACACACACACATAATACACACACGCGCGCGCGCGCGCACGGATACACACACTCAGCCACCGTCTTAAACTAATGAAACTCTGACTTTAAGTTAACTACCTGTGACTGTAGCCGTTTATGCAGTGGCGTACCTCAACTGAATGCCGACCCGGGGAGGAACACTCACAATGACTACCCGCTAACACATGCTCTAACATTTTATGTATAAGGTAAGGGAATAGACACAATCCCCAAAAGTGCAGACCGGGGCCGTCGCCGCCACCCCCCCCCCTTTTTTTTTGCACCCACACCACCCCTCCCGAGGTTTACCACAGGGAATAATGACTTGAAAAAAATCGAGTTTGTTCATTCTGTTCCATCTCAAGACAATTGACTTCAGCTCCCTTAGTCTAACCCCTGGAAACGTCTCTTTGTTGAAAGGACATCATTTCCGGCTTTCTGAACTAATCATTTATTTAAATGTATAGCTCTATTACAGCGTTTCCAAACGGGTTTTTTTCCTTCCCGTACCACTTGGTTAGACTTTTCCTAATTTATTTATAACCCCGCTCTTTTTTTTTTGCCCCCCCCCTTTTTCATCCCTAACAAAGTATTGTAAGTAGATTAGCTCAATATTAAATGAAGCAGATAAAGTCACAGAAATGTTATATTTTGTATTTTAAATTTTATTTCCATTTCTTTTTTTCTTCGTTTTTAAAAAAAAATAACGCAGCTAAAAAATCTCAAAAAAATCATTGAAATATAATATTATATATTAAAACCCGGGGGGGGGGGGGATATCATTAAAAATATAAAAATCGGATTTTACTAGAGCCAACCTTGCTATTTAAAAATTTTTTAAAAAAAAATAACGCAGCTAAAAAATCTCAAAAAAATCATTGAAATATAATATTATATATTAAAACCCGGGGGGGGGGGGATATCATTAAAAATATCAAAATCGGATTTTACTAGAGCCAACCTTGCTATTTTAAAAACAATCTATACGTACCCCCAAGCGGCCCGTCGCGTTCCTCCAAGGGGCACGCGTCCCATACGTTGGGAACCACTGCTCTAATATGTACTCAGTGGGGGCCAAAGAGTTGGAAAAGCAAATTGTGAAAAAACAATTCTGTCAGAGTTGGGAGCCAAGTACATAAATAATAAAAATGAGTGAAAACATCAATTCAATGTAAAAAAAAAATAAATAAATAAATAATAATAATAATAATTTAAAATATGTTTACATTTTGCGCTAGTCAGCAAGAGAAAATAACCGTTTTCTTTGCATCAGATTTCAGCGATACAATACTATTCTGTTACCAAACAAAACACGCCATGTAAACACATGTTCAAAATAGTATTCTTCATAAACGTCTACTTCATAAACACATCAATGCAGGCCGAGTTATGAGTTTGCTTAACTTTTTAATTATTTTTTTTTTAACTCTCAGACACACGTAAACTTAGAATCGGGGATTCAGAAACTAATTACTCGCACGCCATCTGTCGGTGGCGTAAACGAGTTCATGTTTAGTACATCCTGTAATAAATGAGGTATAAACTAACCGGACGGACGGCGCGATGGCAAAAGTATACCATGAAGCTTTAACCTAGACCAGTATGAGGGCCAGTTTGAGGACCAGTATGAGGACCAGTATGAGGACCAGTATGAGGACAAGTATGAGAACAAGTATGAGAACAAGTGTGAGGACCAGTATGAGGACCAGTATGAGGACCAGTATGAGGACCCGTATGAGGACCCGTATGAAGACCAGTGTGAGGAGAGGTATGTGAGGACCACCATGAGGACACGTATGAGGACCAGTATGAGCACAAGTATGACGACAAGTATGAGGACGAGTATGAAGACAAGTATGAGGACCAGTATGAGGACCATTATGAGGACCAGTATAAGGACCAGTATGAGGACAAGTATGAGGACCAGTATGAGGACCAGTGTGAGGAGAGGTATGTGAGGACCACCATGAGGAACAGTATTAGGACTTGTTTTACTATTTATAGACCCTGTCATAGGAAATAAGTCGTCAGAACAATTTTTTTAATGTAAAAAATCAATAGATTCTCCCTTGGGGGGGCTGCAAGACATACGATATAGGCCATGATAGTCTGCGGATGTTGGAGATCAAAGACTGAGAAGGATTGGCCCACACTAAACCTGAGCACTGCTACACACACACATACACATACAACACACTCAACTGTAATTTACTCATCGCACCTGTAGTTACCGAGCCTTGTCTGACCTCAACAGCGCTCACTTCCTTCACCACCCCCACCCCCACCCCCGAACCCGACATTTTTTTTTGTCATCATAAATTTGAGGAACTGGTACTTTTCCCACGCCATTTTTCACCGATGGTAAGTGCCGGCCTTCAAAGATCTTTTCGGTGAATGTGGGAATGTGAGATGAATATGTTGGATTACCGAATATTTATTAGGGTCTTCAAAGTATTATGTACCGATGACTTGTCGTAATGCTACGGTATATATTCGGGGAAATGTCCTAATGTCGCCGTATATATTCAATGCAATGTCCTAATGTTACAGTAGTTACTCGATGACAATATCTTCTTTCTTTTTTTTTTTTACCAACAGTTACGAGGTATTCTATGACTCGTGGATAAGTCGAGCGTAAAATTTCGTAGCTTTGAATTTCTGTGATAAAAAACAAAAAAATCAGATTTCCTAGCAACAGTCTAAGCACTGTATACTAAACTATGGAAGGCGTAAGATTGACACCAGACCGTATCCGGAAATTTTATCGAAAGAAATTTAGTCGACGGTAAATTGATCGATGGTAATTTGATCGAAAGGAAATTTGGTCGAATCTTTTTTTCAGTTTTTTTTTTTTACATTAAAATTTGGCTTCAAATTTCTTTGTAAACGCATTTTTTTGTTTTACTATATTGTATAGTGCGTTCAAAAAGAAATTTTACGAAAATTTTAACGCGTGAACTGAAAAAAAGATTCGACCAAATTTCCGTTCGATAAAATTTCCACCGATCAATCTACCGTCAACGAAAATTGTTTCAATCAAATTTCCGGTAACTACTCCAGACGTATCCAACAGATGCTTGTGTGTCTGTGCCCGGTATCTGGGACAATGTATGGCTACCAGTAAGTACACTAGCACTTCCGGTAACTTGACATTGTTACAGACAATGTACAAAAGCTCCATCAAAACTAGAACTGACCCGTGGATAGGACGAGTCTGCGTTGCATAATGTTGTTTAATGACAAAATGTCTCGATTTATTAATCGGTCTATGCTTTAAATGGAAAAAAAAAAAAAAAACCGATGTTACCATTAATCTAATCACGGTAATTTTTGATATGAAACGAATCATTCTGACTTCCACACTCAATGGTGTCCCTTACAAGGAGTGATGTCCCTTACAAGGAGTGGTGTCCCTTACAGGGAGTGGTGTCCCTTACAGGGAGTGGTGTCCCTTACAGGGAGTGGTGTCCCTTACAACAGTGGTTCCCAGTGGTGAACAAGTTTCGAAATTTTACCAGGGACCGGTGCATGATTTATTTGTATACTTTTATTTCTATTTGATAATAAATATTTATGTTATGGGGACCGGCAGCGTTAGGCACTGCCTTACAAGGAGTGGTGGACCTTACAAGGAGTGGTGTCCCTTACAAGGAGTGGTGTCCCTTACAAGGTGTGGTGTCCCATGTTCCCTTTAAGCTGCGCGACCGCGCAGCTTTCTCACAGACGCCGCGCAGCAGCTTTGAGTATCCGCGAAAATGTTAAAAAATTAAATAAATTCGAACAGATACACTGCACCCTGCAGCCCAAATGATGACAGTTTTTATAACATATTATACTTCCAAGTTTGTAATTTGATTCAGATCTATATTTTTGTCGTCTAATTTTGACGTAGAGCTATTAATTTACCGGATCAAGCTAGCCTCGTTCTGAACCACTGCCGCCATTCATGTAAATTTCGTGGCGCATACTGCGCAGTGAATGTGTTTAAAGTAAATAAATCGCATATCTCTAGTTTATTATAAATGTTCTGAATTAGTAACACCATTGTGCGATGGTCCGTTTTTTGTGCAGGGGGCCCTAAATTCGTTTTTATTTATTATATTTGAGATTTACAAATATATTTTCCGTTTGCGTTGCTGAACCATTCATCCACTTGCGATAAGACGTTGGCGAGTTGTTGTGTCACGCCCAAATAGGTTTATAAATTAGTAAACAAACAAAAAAAAAGTTACACTATTCCGTTTGGGGCCGGGGGCCCTAAATTCAATGTTTTTTCTTATTTGAACTATAAAAATATATTTATTTCAAACAACACTATGGGATTGGTGGGTGGAATCGAATCCAATACAAACAACGACATTTCAGTTTCTGTGTGACATAATAAGCAGATTTCTAAATTAGTACAACCATTCTACAATATTCCGTTTGGGGCCGGGGGCCCTAAATTATTTTTATTGTATATGAGCTCTATATGTATATCCTCCTCATCCTCATGTCCCTTAGTCCTTGGACCGTTGGGGGCGCCACAGATGACATGTGAACCATCCTCCTCCATTCCTCTCTGTCTTCCGCACTACGCACTGCATCGCCCAGTGTTAGTCCTGTCCACTCTTTGATGTTATCCTCCCACCTTTTTCTTTGTCTTCCTCTTCCTTTCCTCACCTTGTGGTGCCCTGCAATATTTCTTTTGCAAGCCCTTGTTTCCTTGTTACGTGGCCGTACCATTGTAATTTGCGTTTTTTCACAGTCACCAGTAGGTCATCGTGCTCCCCAATTGCCTGGCGAACCCTTTCTTTCACTGTATCATTGGAGATATGGTCCCTATAGCATATGCCAAAAATGCTTCTGAAGCATCTCATCTCCATCGCCTTTATTTTCCTTTCAAGATCGGCTGTTAATGTCCAGGATTCGCAGGCATAAATGGAAAATGGAGTAATGAGCGCATCAGCCTGATTTTGGTGCTGGGGGCTATATTTTAGTAATTCCATATTTTCTTGAGTTTTTTTATACTGTTGTAGTCTGCGCAATCCTGGACATCAGTTCTTCTTCTGGAGCCTTCTTCTGAGACTATTGCTCCTAGGTATTTGAAGCGGCCGACAGTATCTAATCTTTCCTCCCTGACTTTAATTTCAGTGGTGATGCCTGCGGTATTATTTGTCATCAATTTTGTCTTTTCGGCATTGATTAGCATGCCATGGGACGACGAGGTCTTATCGAGACGCTTTACCAGGTTGGCTAGCTCTTCTTCGTTCCCAGCCAGCACGTCTATGTCGTCCGCAAAAGCGTAGGTTGGTGATTGTTATGCCACCAATGCTGACTGTCCCTTCATGCACTTCCAGAGCATCTGACATAATTCTCTCTAAGAAGATGTTGAATAGGGTGGGGGAGAGCAGGCAGCCTTGTCGTACTCCAACCGTGGTCTTGAACCATTCTCCGATGTTGTTGTTGAGGAAGACTGCACTGGTGGCCTTATCATAGAGGTTGCATATCATGCTGGTTAGGTTTGTGTTGATGTTGTAGTGCCTCATGGTGGCCCATATAATTTCAAACAAAGCTAATGCATGGGTGGATCAATCACTACAAGTGTGTGGACTAAATTTTGAAAATACTCGCTTCTCTTATGTACAACTGTATGAGGCCTGCTCACGCATCAAAAAATCTAATTTATTCGAGTACGCACCTGACGAAGAAACTAAATTTTTTGTCTATAAAAAAAATTACTTTCTTTCAGTGGCACTGCAACGCATGCCGGGTTCTCGCTAGTAATTTATCGTAGGCTTGTTAAACAGAAGTCTATATGACGACCTGCAGAAAAAAAATCTTGACACTTTATTTGAGTTCTGCATTCTTTACAAGTCTCATATTATAGTAACGAAATATTTTCATGCAAAATAATTCAAATAACATTGTAATAATGGATTATTTTTAAAATTATTATTCTTTTAAATGATACTTCAAGTATAAATTTCTATGTGTCTTACTAGGTGGATTCACGAAGAATTTAATATATCTATGTCTCACTAGGGTGATTTAAAAAGTATATATATATATATATATATTTATTATATTACCAGGTTCATTTAGGAGTTTAAAAAAACAACACACTACATAATATAAAGGTAGAGTGGCAAATAAACAGCCTGGTGTGATCAAAGCACAAGAGCAAATGAGCAAAAGTCCCCAAACGATAGGAGGTGACCTCAAGTTGGCTTTTTGGGGGCATTTCTGTGGGAGAGCCTGCTGAAAAAAGAAACAAAGTAACGCCTACTAGAGCCATGCACCAAGTAGCCAGCCCAGCGTAGTTATCTCCGTTATTTCGAGATGCAATGATCAAACTTAACACTGATTAGGAATAGTTGAAACTGTATAGGTAGTGATAGTATTTCTAATTTTAGAAATCCCGCTCCATAAAAATTTAAAATTTTTAAAGAAAATTTTAAAGTGGTTGCTATTTTCAAGTCTCCAGCGAATCGTCTTCGGCATTTATTGCATCGCTGGTAATGTGAATAAATGAAACACTACAGACTGGTCCAAATTATTCACGGAATTTTTTACTTTTTTTTTTTTTTTTCAAGTGGACATTTTTAAAATTACGCAAGGTAGACCACTCCAAAATATTCAAGAATAACTCACTGCGGTATGTTAGCCTGTGCGCGATCTGAGAAAGGGGGGTGGAATGGTAAGAGAGGGGATTACGACATAAATAGGGGGCTCGGGGTGGAAGGGGGGATTGTGAGGAGGGGGGATTGAGGGGGAATTGTTTTCAACCTGAGCTCAGGTAATTGATGAATAGTGCCATTTGGATGAGTCAGAGTTCCTTCCCTTCAGGTCACGAATCTCGAAAAGTCTTCCTCCAGGTCAGAGTAAACTAAGCTGAGTGCGGGCTCTGTACCTTCGGCTTAAACACAGGATAGGAGTTAAAAGCGGGTTAGGGGGTGGGGGAGGGGTTGAGTTTCAAACATTTTCACCAGGTAATCTCTGAAAAATACTGCACCGAGATCAATATGT
The DNA here is from genome assembly GCA_964033795.1 of Lymnaea stagnalis. Lineage (NCBI taxonomy): Eukaryota > Metazoa > Mollusca > Gastropoda > Lymnaeidae > Lymnaea > Lymnaea stagnalis. The sequence continues at coordinate 397,673 of CAXITT010000538.1, read as the reverse complement.
CATTGAATGTCATGAAGTTAACATTTTCTATTGCCTATTTTGCGGGCTCTGTACCTTCGGCCTAAACACAGGATAGGAGTTAAAAGCGGGTTAGGGGGGGGGGGAGGGGTTGAGTTTCAAACATTTTCACCAGGTAATCTCTGAAAAATACTGCACCGAGATCAATATGTCATTGAATGTCATGAAGTTAACATTTTCTATTGCCTATTTAAAAAATAAATAAATTACTATTTGTTGTTTTTTTTTGTTTTTTTTTTTAAAATCCAATCCTAAGACAGTTGGCGTGGGATAAAGCTAAAACGTTTTAATAAGACAGAAACTATTTGTGTAAAGTAAAGTAGTACGGCTTAGCTACAATGAATATACGTTCCAGCTGATGCAAAAATTCTTTTAAAATTTAATAAAAATAACATGAAATTAAATTAATGTGTATCTTACCTACTGAATAAAAAGGAAAAGAAAGAAAAAAAATCTTGGTCACAAGTCCTCCACTTTACAAACTCGTTCTGTTTTACTGAGAATACTCGTTACTGCCTGGTTGATAATACTTTCTATCACAACTCTGGTTCAAGACACACACATGCACACGTCAAGACACAAACACACACTTACACACACACACCATCCACTCTACTATCCACTCTAACTTCCAATCTACCAATCCACCCATCCACTCTACATCCACTCTACCGTTCACTCTACCATCTACTCTACCATCCACTCTAACTTCCAATCTACTTTCCTCTCTACCTTCCACTCTACCTTCCAATCCACCTTCCACTCTACCTTCCACTCTACCTCCCACGCTACCTTCCACTCTACCTTCCACTCCACCTTCCACGTTACCTTCTACTCTACCTCCCACTCTACCTTCCACGCTACCTTTAACGCTACCTTCCACTCTACCTTCCACTCTGCCTTCCACTCCACCTTTCCCTCAACCTTCCACGTTAAGTGACAGCGCGGCACTCGGCCTGCCATTTTGTCAAACGCGTACAGACATCTCATTTATTATTTTTGTGCTTGTAATTGTTTCGTTATTTACTGTGAACTTGGGAGAAATTCATCTTCTTTTCCTGAGTTTCATTTCTTGTTTGCGTGCTCAGTGGGCGATGCGGGGTTTACAATACATCAAATGGAGATCATCCAAATCTCCAACCTTTGTTATATTCCTCCCATGAAACCCAAAGAAGACTGTATGACAACTGCCAAGAACAACCAACCTTCTGTCATTAACATCTTGCATTAGAATTCAACAACTAATACACTTCAGTTATGTAAGTGTGCCCGTGGGGGTAGTCGGTGAGTTCATACTATCATCGGGACTATCTGTCTTTTATACAACCAATACATACTATATATAAGAGAGAGAGTGAGAGAGAGAGAGAGAGAGAGAGAGAGAGAGAGAGAGAGAGAGAGAGAGATGGGGGGGGGGAAGATGGAGGAAGAGAATGCAAGAGAGGAGAGTGGGGTGAGATATAAAAGAGAGAGACAGAGAAAGGGGGGTTAATGAAGAGCCAAAATAAAACCCTCACTGCGTTAAAAGGAAACGCATTTTACTTAATTTTTTTATCGAGTGGTCAGTTTTGTTCTATTTAACTTCACGTCTCACTGCACCCAGTAATGTTTGTGCTTGTCTGATGATTTTAGGTTTGGTAATCCATATGTAACATTTCATAACAACTTTTATTTTATTTTTAAAGTTGTTTTTTTAAATAGCTGTTTGGTTCAAATACTTTTCAAATTTTATCTGGCATCAGGAAAAGAAAAAAAAATACAAAAAAAAACAACAAAAAGTAAGTATAATATAAGTTGTTGTTGTTTTTTTTCTGATTCTTTCTTTATTTTGTTAAATGCGAACGATTGGTTACACTTAATGAAACTGATTTGTCATGACGGATTTTTCATCACAAAAAATTAACTTGAAAATAAAATAAAATACTTAATGAAAAGGAACAGAAAACATTGACCTTTTAATTTGTTCCGTAAAACAATTAATTTTAAAGGCAAAATTTTTTTTAATGAACGCTTCTTACATTGTTCTTTTGTATATTTGCCCCAATTTATCCCCCATTTGTCAACCCCACCCAACCATATTCGATGCTTTGAATCCTTAAGTATCTTCTTCACAACCCTGTTGTCCCAACATACCCCGGCGACGAACTCCACCCAGAACCTCCAAAAACCACTTCCTCGTTCCAAATGGATGTCGTCTGCAGACGTTGTTATTTCAAGCGAAAATCCCCCCCAAAATTGTTCCCAGGACCAGCCCGATGATATCGTAAAGATCAATTTATTCTTGTTCGTGACCTTTAGGCATCTGCCCAGAATATTTCCGCGGAGATGTGAGTAAATACTTCTCAAGGCTAGGAACCAGAAGATTAAAAAAAAAAAAAAAACCTGTTGAATCATAGTTCTATAAATAGCAACAAAACGCCTTACGTCCTGAATGGAACGTGCGTGTCAAAGTCCGCTATAAATAAGACAAGGGGCTAGAGGATATATTTATACCCCTGTTGAGTTGCCCGACTTGATGATCAGCATAAACAATTGATGAGTGCGCTCCCGACCCCTTGTTTCAGTGGATACTTTGAGCCTAGTTCATCTTCAAGGCAGATCTTTTTTTTTTATTTGTTGTTCTTAATCTTTCCCCCAACCGCCCACTTTCTTATTAAGAAGTAGAGATTAGCCACTGCTGTAGCCGAACTCCCTTTTCGAGGGGGAATGCTCATAAACTCTAACTGTGCCGAGAATTCAAACTTTGTATGTGTGTGTGTGGTTATTTTTTAAAAAATATTAGTGAGACCAGAGCTATGTCGGAATTCGTCTGATGAATAAGTGGGTGGTACAGAATGTTAAACATCTCTCTCTCTCTCTTACTCACTCGTTCTCTCTCTTTCTATTGTTCTCTATCTCTCCCTCTCTCTCTCTTACTCACTTGTTCTCTCTCTTTCTATCGTTCTCTCTCTCTCTCTCTCTCTCTCTCTCTCGCACTCTCTCTCCATTGTTATCGAACCACTCGTATATCGACCAGTGTGCGTCTTTTGTGTCTGTGTTTCTGATTTTAAGACATGTTTTTAAAAAAATTCTTTCCGTTAACACCACACTTTAAAACGATAAATAGATGTAAACAAGCGGCAGTCATGTTTACATGTGGTTCTCAAACCGTATTGTTATGCGATCTCCCAGGCGTCGAGTCCTGTGGAAAAAAATGTAATTGAATTTATCCAAGATTCCCCCTCCCAAAATAAATATCTAATTATGACATCCAGAGCCCAAGCGACACCGTTCCAATCATAAAATTTGCTGATGATACCACCATCGTTGGCTTCATATCTGATGGGGAAAGCTAATACCGCAACTTAATTACAAGCTTTATCAGTTGGTGCTATGAAATTTGTATTCTGTTAAATGTTTCAAACCTTGTTTCAAATTTTTTAAACGAAACCAGTGTTCGATTTCCAGAGGGGAAATCAGAGCTAGTAGCAGATCTCGCAATAAAAATCACAATATAGAGCAAGTTGAGACATGTTAGTACCTAGTTGTCACCATATAGAGCAAGTTGAAACACATTAGTTACCTTAGGTGTCACCATTAATACTAAGCTGACGTGGCATGAACATGGCCTAATTCTTTTTTTTTTTTAAAACTCAAACAAAGATTTTTCAGGTTAGATCTTACAAAACTTTACAATTTCGGAGTAAACAAACAAGTGATTAATTTATTCTACAGTGCAACAATTGGAATGAACTTCAGGATTACCTGTTTGAATAGAAATTCATCGTCTGACACCAAACACCGATCTAATAGACTAATCATGAGAGGTAGTAATATTACACAAACTCAACATACTTCACTTGAGGAACAATTAGTAGGAAATGCTTTAAAATTGGATGATAAATCCCACCTTCTTCATCACAGATACCTAAGATCAGCTCGAGCAGGGCAAATTCTTTCTCTTAAAGTTAGGAACGAAAAATTTAAAAACTCTTTAGTTCTCACTCTGTAAGAATTGACCAGTGTGCTACCCAGCGGTAACCAAATCTGATAGGATCACTAATCACTAAATTATTGTCATTTGTTAAGTTTTTTTGTGGGTTTTTTAGTAAGAGAAATACTTTAGCTGTCTTGTGTTTAAATTGCTCTAATTGTAAATGTTTTCTGGGTTAAAATATATCTTTTTTATGAGATGGAAATGAATTTTTACATTGTAGAAAAAAAGGTTCCATTAATTTGGATAAATAAAAGCATTTTAACTTATCGAATCTCATCTTATCTTATTTGATTAGACCGAATTTTTTTTATTTAAAACGCCGTTGTGTACTGTCTCACTTGCCACAGTGTGGACAATGGTTGGACTGTACTGTCTCAGTTGCCACAGTGTGGACAATGGTTGGACTGTACTGTCTCACTTGCCACAGTGTGGACAATGGTTGGACTGTACTGTCTCACTTGCCACAGTGTGGACAATGGTTGGACTGTACTGTCTCACTTGCCACAGTGTGGACAATGGTTGGACTGTACTGTTTCACTTGCCACAGTGTGGACAATGGTTGGACTGTACTGTCTCACTTGCCACAGTGTGGATAATGGTTGGATTGTACTGTCTCATTTGCCACAGTGTGGACAGTGGTTGGATTGTACTGTCTCACTTGCCACACGATCAAAGCTGGCCAGTCCGAACATGAAATTGTGTAATTATTAAAGCTCAATAAATATATGTTAGTTTGTTTTTTTTTCGTTTTTTTTCGGTTTTTTTCGTTTTTTTTTCTTACAATGAAATGAGTAAATACAGAGATAAATAACAGAAAAGTGTGCGTTATGATGGAAAATAGTTTAGCTTCAAGAAAGATAACCTTTGTTTCAAATCCATCCCCACCCATCCCCAGAACCAAACACAAGAGCGCGCACACGCACGCATACGAGCACACACACACAGAGAAATAGGAAGTGAGGCATAACAAGGTTTTCATAATCAAAGATGTGTCAATCAGTGAAGATATCCATTCATATGTAGTATAATATTAGCAGGGCCGTGCAGGGACCGAGGCATCTGAGTAAATTTCTCAGGACCGTGTCCGACCGACTTCAACCCCCCCCCCTAACCTTTTTTTTTTAAAAAGGGGGGGGGAGGGGGGGAATTCAAAACGTTTGACCCTATTGATTTGAAATTTGCGGTTACCCAAAATTTAGATTTCCTAGGGTCCCAAAAAATCCTCTGCACGCCCCTGAATCTTAGAATAACGTGGCACATTGTGGAGGCTGTTCCCCGGATGTCATCCGGTCCTGGAATAAATCTCTCTTAATCAGAAGAGGTTTGAGGAGCTCATTAAGGACGCCAACTTTCTTGGGGCATTAGGTTAACTTTTGAAAAAAAAAACCAACAACGGAGCGTTAGATAATGCAGCTGCGTCGACTCAAAGATTTAAAAGTGGGGAGGAAGGGAGAAAAAGTGTGGGGGGGGGGGGCGGGGGGGGGGGGAAAACGGAGGAAGGGGGGGGGGTAACTCAATTTTTTTTTTTGTTAACTTTTGAAAAAAAAAACCAACAACGGAGCGTTAGATAATGCAGCTGCGTCGACTCAAAGATTTAAAAGTGGGGAGGAAGGGAGAAAAAGTGTGGGGGGGGGGGGCGGGGCGTGTGGGAAACCGATGGAAGTGGGGGAGTTAACTCAATTATTTTTTTAACTCTCAATGTGTTATAATCATGAGCTCAAACCCTTTAAACAAATCGCCTCGCCTTGTTTATCTCATAACTTTGAAATTATTCTCCATGTTTAAAATCGTGCAGAAATCTGCCCCCATGTAAAACAATATTTACTTAAGTAAAACGAAAAAATAAAAAATAAAAATAAAGACGTACACAATAATTCTACAGTTTGGGTTCTTTGCCAGGGGTTCCCGCAAGCCCCTAGGGATGCAGTACAGGAGGCAGTGCCAGGGGTTACCGCAAGACCCTAGTGATGCAGTAAAGGAGGCAGTGCCAGGGGTTACCGCAAGCCCCTAGGGATGCATTACTGGAGGCAGTGCCAAGGGTTCCCGCAAGCCCCTAGGGATGTAGTATAGGAGGCAGTGCCAGGGGCTACCGCAAGCCCCTAGGGATGCTGTACAGGAGGCAGTGCCAGGGGTTCCCGCAAGCCCCTAGGGGTGCTGTACAGGAGGCAGTGCCAAGGGTTCCCGCAAGCCCCTAGGGATGTAGTATAGGAGGTAGTGCCAGGGGTTACCGCAAGCCCCTAGGGGTGCTGTACAGGAGGCAGTGCCATTGGTGTGGAAAGACTAAGAAAATCATGCTTATTTGAATTTCTATTCACCTTTTTTTTTTCATCGTGAGGCTGCGGGAAATATGTTTTCAATTCAAGATGGGGGGGGGGGGGGGCGTGGCGCTGCTAAAAGGTTAAGAGCCCATGCCCTACAGTCTTCGCAAAATCCTTTTAAAGTTCCAACCTCCCCCCCCGCCACCAAAGTCCCCCTACCCAAAATCGGTCATCATTAAAAAATATATATATATTTGCATGATTATTAGAGCTAATACTCTTTGGTACGTGTTTGACATGTATAAAACTTGTACAGATGTGCAACAACAACTTAGCACAACGTAAAAGCTTTCCTGAACAGGGTGAGACTCTATCGGTGCTAGAAATCTCTTTTTTTTTTTTTTAAAGACGAAGAACGATTCTTCAAAATCATGGGATGGAACCTTTTAAAACAATTCAATTATAACTATCTATCGCGAAGGTAAACAAAGGATTTTGCGCTAACCAAAAACAGAGACAGCATGATGGCATCACGTGTACTCCGTGCAAGAGTCATGACATCTCACGATGAAAGATTTGATCAAATCTTTAAAATAATACAGAGGGTTAGGTAAGAAATGTAAGAATTTCAGGCAAAAGCTCACAAAGACAAAGATACGTTTTAAAAATAAAAAAAATAAGAATGTTATGTGGAATTTTTTTGTTGCTTTAAGTAAATACGAAGCAGGCGGTGTTTAAGTTCCATAATGGAATTGAATCTGAACCAGAAAATACTGTGGGTTTTTTTTGTGTTTTTTGTATTGAAGCTTGATAAGCTTGAACGTACACCTGGAACAGACCTGGCTTAGATATGATTAAAGGTAATGTTGTATTTCTTATCAGCGAAACGAGGGAATATATTTATTTAATTATTTTTTTTTTGTGTGTGTAAATACAGCGATGTATGGCGTGAGGGTGAGGGGAGGGGGGCTGGGAAAGGGTTATTACGTGCCGTTATGGTTGAGAGAGTTAATATGTTTCAAGATTCGGTTCTTAGAATGAATAATACGTAACAAAGGACTGAGAAAAACGGTATACAAAGAAAAACGATAGCAAAGCTAGGGACACTAACACACTATTTCATTTTATACATACACTTTAAAATACACAGAATTTTTTTTTTTAAAATCTTTATCAATTATAGCACAACAAGCGGAAAGTTACAATCCTCGAAAAATTAAAATATCAATTTACACACACAAAGAGTGCAACATTGCAATTATAACGTCTCGTATATGTTAGAAAATAGTGCAAACATCTCTCTCTCTCTCTTTCTCTCTCTCTCTCTCTCACACACACTCTTACACACATACTCTCTTCCTCGACTTGGAAAGATGCCGGCCGATACATAGTGATTAAATCAGAAAGATATAATAAAGAAATTCTAGAAACAGTGACACCTGCTAAAATTCTTTAAAACAAATAGATCGCATTCGAACGTCAACAACCTGTACCCAACCAAAAGCGAGGTGGGTAAGGAATGGCACAACTCATTTGCGCGATGACAAAAGGGGAGGCAGACGGTGGTGGCTAAACAACGGGTGGTAATAGCATAGCCCATAACTTTTCAGCTACCGTCCTCCGGGGTCCGCGGGTAAACACACTGTTCAGGGGGTGGGGGAAAAACCTCGACTTTTTCCCAATTTTAAATCGTCGGGAGGTTGCTTTCTAATGTGGCTACATAAATGTGTGGCTACTGGTGTTATTGGGAGGTTGCTTTCTAATGTGGCTACATAAATATGTGGTTACTGGTGTTATTTGGAGGTTGCTTTCTAATGTGGCTACATACATTTGTGGCTATTGGTGTTATTGGGAGGTTGCTTTCTAATGTGGCTACATAAATATGTGGTTACTGGTGTTATTTGGAGGTTGCTTTCTAATGTGGTTATATGAATTTGTGGCTATTGGTGTTATTGGGAGGTTGCTTTCTAATGTGGCTACATAAATTTGTGGCTACTGGTGTTATTTGGAGGATGCTTTCTAATGTGGCTACATAAATATGTGGTTACTGGTGTTATTTGGAGGTTGCTTTCTAATGGGGCTACATGAATTTGTGGCTACTGGTGTTATTTCGAGGTTCCTTTCTAATGTGGTTACGTGAATTTGTGGCTACTGGTGCTATTTGGAGGCTGCTTTCTAATGTGGTTATATGAATTTGTGGCTACTGGTGTTATTTGGAGGTTGCTTTCTAATGTGGCGACATAAATGTGTGGTTACTGGTGTTATTTGGAGGTTGCTTTCTAATGTGGCGACATACATCTGTGGTATTTTGGCGTACCTCATAAAAATTTCAGATCTAAAGCGATTAATACAAAATAGAAATTTAGAGATACCAAAAAAGTGGTCATAGTGTAAATACTCTTAGGTCATAGTGTAAACACTCTTAGGTCATAGTGTAAATACTCTTGGGTCATAGTGTAAACACTCTTAGGCCATAGTGTAAACACTCTTAGGTCATAGTGTAAACACTCTTAGGCCATAGTGTAAACACTCTTAGGCCAAAGTGTAAACACTCTTAGGTCATAGTGTAAACACTCTTGGGTCATAGTGTAAACACTCTTTAGGTCATAGTGTAAACACTCTTAGGCCATAGTGTAAACACTCTTAGGTCATAGTGTAAACACTCTTAGGACATAGTGTAAACACTCTTGGGTCATAGTGTAAACACTCTTTAGGTCATAGTGTAAACACTCTTAGGCCATAGTGTAAACACTCTTAGGCCATAGTTTAAACACTCTTAGGTCATAGTTTAAACACTCTTAGGTCATAGTGTAAACACTCTTAGGCCATAGTGTAAACACTCTTAGGCCATAGTGTAAACACTCTTGGGTAAGAGTGTAAACACTCTTTAGGTCATAGTGTAAACACTCTTAGGCCATAGTGTAAACATTCTTAGGTCATAGTGTAAACACTCCTAGGTCATAGTGTAAACACTCCTAGGTCATAGTGTAAACACTCTTAGGCCATAGTGTAAACACTCTTTAGGTCATAGTGTAAACACTCTTAGGCCATAGTGTAAACATTCTTAGGTCATAGTGTAAACACTCTTGGGTCATAGTGTAAACACTCTTAGGTCATAGTGTAAACACTCCTAGGTCATAGTGTAAACACTCTTAGGTCATAGTGTAAAAAAAACTCTTTAGGTCATAGTGTAAACACTCTTAGGCCATAGTGTAAACACTCTTAGGTCATAGTGTAAACACTCTTAGGTCATAGTGTAAAAAAACTCTTTAGGTCATAGTGTAAATACTTTTAGGCCATAGCGTAAACACTCTTAGGTCATAGTGTAAACACTCCTAGGTCATAGTGTAAACACTCTTAGGTCATAGTGTAAATACTCTTGGGTCATAGTGTAAACACTCTTAGGCCATGGTGTAAACACTCTTAGGTCATAGTGTAAACACTCTTAGGCCATAGTGTAAACACTCTTAGGCCATAGTGTAAACACTCTTAGGTCATAGTGTAAACACTATTTGGTCATAGTGTAAACACTCTTTAGGTCATAGTGTAAACACTCTTAGGCCATAGTGTAAACACTCTTAGGTCATAGTGTAAACACTCTTAGGACATAGTGTAAACACTCTTGGGTCATAGTGTAAACACTCTTTAGGTCATAGTGTAAACACTCTTAGGCCATAGTGTAAACACTCTTAGGCCATAGTTTAAACACTCTTAGGTCATAGTGTAAACACTCTTAGGTCATAGTGTAAACACTCTTAGGCCATAGTGTAAACACTCTTAGGCCATAGTGTAAACACTCTTGGGTCATAGTGTAAACACTCTTTAGGTCATAGTGTAAAAACTCTTAGGCCATAGTGTAAACACTCTTAGGCCATAGTGTAAACACTCTTAGGTCATAGTGTAAACACTCTTAGGTCATAGTGTAAAAAAACTCTTTAGGTCATAGTGTAAACACTCTTAGGCCATAGCGTAAACACTCTTAGGTCATAGTGTAAACACTCCTAGGTCATAGTGTAAACACTCTTAGGTCATAGTGTAAACACTCCTAGGTCATAGTGTAAACACTCTTAGGTCATAGTGTAAACAATCTTTAGGTCATAGTGTAAACACTCTTAGGCCATAGTGTAAACACTCTTAGGTCATAGTGTAAACACTCTTAGATCATAGTGTAAACACTCTTAGGCCATAGTGTAAACACTCTTGGGTCATAGTGTAAACACTCTTAGGTCATAGTGTAAACACTCCTAGGTCATAGTGTAAACACTCTTAGGTCATAGTGTAAACACTCTTTAGGTCATAGTGTAAACACTCTTAGGTCATAGTGTAAACACTCTTAGGTCATAGTGTAAACACTCTTAGGTCATAGTGTAAACACTCTTAGGTCATAGTGTAAAAAAACTCTTTAGGTCATAGTGTAAACACTCTTAGGCCATAGTGTAAACACTCTTAGGTCATAGTGTAAACACTCTTAGGTCATAGTGTAAACACTCTTTAGGTCGTAGTGTAAAAACTCTTAGGCCATAGTGTAAACACTCTTAGGCCATAGTGTAAACACTCTTAGGCCATAGTGTAAACACTCTTAGGTCATAGTGTAAACACTCTTAGGCCATAGTGTAAACACTCTTAGGCCATAGTGTAAACACTCTTGGGTCATAGTGTAAACACTCTTTAGGTCATAGTGTAAACACTCTTAGGCCATAGTGTAAACATTCTTAGGTCATAGTGTAAACACTCTTAGGTCATAGTGTAAACACTCCTAGGTCATAGTGTAAACACTCTTAGGCCATAGTGTAAACACTCTTTAGGTCATAGTGTAAACACTCTTAGGCCATAGTGTAAACACTCTTAGGTCATAGTGTAAACACTCTTGGGTCATAGTGTAAACACTCTTAGGTCATAGTGTAAACACTCCTAGGTCATAGTGTAAACACTCTTAGGTCATAGTGTAAAAAAACTCTTTAGGTCATAGTGTAAACACTCTTAGGCCATAGTGTAAACACTCTTAGGTCATAGTGTAAACACTCTTAGGTCATAGTGTAAAAAAACTCTTTAGGTCATAGTGTAAACACTCTTAGGCCATAGCGTAAACACTCTTAGGTCATAGTGTAAACACTCCTAGGTCATAGTGTAAACACTCTTAGGTCATAGTGTAAATCATAGTGTAAACACTCCTAGGTCATAGTGTAAACACTCTTAGGTCATAGTGTAAACACTCCTAGGTCATAGTGTAAACACTCTTAGGTCATAGTGTAAACAATCTTTAGGTCATAGTGTAAACACTCTTAGGCCATAGTGTAAACACTCTTAGGTCATAGTGTAAACACTCTTAGGTCATTGTGTAAACACTCTTAGGCTATAGTGTAAACACTCTTAGGCCATAGTGTAAACATTCTTAGGCCATAGTGTAAACACTCTTAGGCCATAGTGTAAACACTCTTAGGTCATAGTGTAAACACTCTTAGGTCATAGTGTAAACACTCTTAGGTCATAGTGTAATCACTCTTAGGTCATAGTGTAAACACTCTTAGGTCATAGTGTAAACACTCTTAGGCCATGGTATAAGTCGAGAAACTCTAAGGTCATAGTATAAGTAGGGACACTTTTAGGTATATAGGTTAAGTCGGGAGACTCTTAGAACATAGTATAAGCTGAGGCACTCTTAGGTCATTGTATAAGCCAAGAAACTCTTAGGTCACTTTAGTTATAGTATAAGCCGGGAACCTCTAAGGTTATAGGTTAAGCCGAGACACACTTTAGTCATAATATTAGCCAAAACACTCTTACCTAATCGACTAATCGGTCCTTAAAAAACATCTTTTATAAGCTATCCCATTCTTACTGAATTATAATCTTAAGATATGTGTGCAGTATGTTATTCATATTAACTTTCCCAGTCATGCACATAATTTTCAATTATAGACTATGTGCTAGGTCTCAATTATTTTTTTTTTACAAGAATATTTACGGGTATTCTCGGTGGAGACAAATAAGACAAACTTCTCTATCTTAGCAGCATCGTGGACAAGCAAGGTGGGACGGATGCTGATGTCAAAATAAGGGTCGGAAAGGCACGGGCAGCCTTCAAACAACTCAAGAATGTCTTGGTCTCCAAACACTTAAGTAACAACCTAAAGATTAGAGCCTTCAACATCAAGGTGAAAGCTGTTCTACTATATGGTGCAGAGTCATGGAGAACCACTGCTGTGAATATGAATAGAATCCAGTCCTTCGTAAATAACCGCCTAAGAAGGATTCTCGGGATTCTCTGACCTGACACAATCAGCCACCAGAAACTGTGGCAGCGGACAAAGCAGAAACCGGTAGCACAAGAGATGCTCCAGAGAAGATGGATATGGATCTGCAATACACTCAGGAAACTTGCCTCCAGCATAACTAGACAAGCCCTAAACTGGAATCCCCAAGGATAACGGAAAAGAGGCAAGCCGAGGAACACCAGGCGCCGTGAACTTGAAGCAGATACCAAGAAATTTAGCCACACTTGGAGGAAGCTGGAGGTATTGGCTCAGGATCGTGATGCCTGGAGGACTCTTGTAGGCGGCCTATGTCACAGGAAGGGCCACAGACGTCGATGAAGATCGGCTGCTGTTCCTCGAGGACGAAAAGGCGAAAGAGAAAGAGAGATTCCTGATGGCCCAACATTCTATTCTACATTTCGAAGCATGTTAACTATTTTTTCATTAAATACATTCTCATAAAACCATTTTAAAAAACAAAACTTGATAGAAATGTGCCTTGGTAAGATGGTGACGACTGTGGTTATGGAGTGATGGGATGTGAACTTCAGTTTCAATTATAAATGATTACCTCAGTCTCAACTGCCGAAAATTTGAGCATTTCGAATATGTTAAGTTTCAAGAAATGACATCTCTCTGTCAGTGTTTTGTTGTATGCTACAGTTTTACCATTTCAATAAAAATGGTTTTTTTAAAGATTTGAAGAAGAAATACGAAAATCATTATATTTTAATATCTATTGTTTTTTCACTAATACATTTCGTTATGACCTTACTTTATCTCACTCTTTCTATCACAAACTCTCTCTCTCATATACACACTCGCTCACATACACACTCTCTGACACATTCTCACATAAACACTCTCCCACAAACACGCTCACACAAACTGACTCTCTAGCACACACACGCACTCACGCACACACACAAACACACACGCGCAAGGAAATAATTGTTTCATAACATAAAAGATATGTATGAAAAAATATATATATAATGCCAATATAAAGAATGCTGTTTTTTAAAAAAATAATATATATTTTTCCATGGGAATGAAAACAAAGAAGGATAATCAAATTAATACAATTTATATTCACAGTTCATTCCCCTTTACGATTCTTGATACAACCATGCTACTATAAGATAAATGATTCTTTTAAATAAAATATACATTAGGGATGTCAACATAAAACCTCGGATGTGGGAGGGTTGCAGGAAATTCTTGCTGGACAACTGCCATGCCCCACCCCCTTTCTCTAACTAGACCACTGCAATAAACCTGTTGTGTGAGTGTGTGTGTTTTTTAAGCCCCTTGGGATGAAAATGTCAACATTTTTTTCATTTAAAAGTTTAACTTTTCAAAATTTCATTTGACAGTGTGAGAACCGTGATCCATATAATTTTGTACAAATCTTCCAGGTCGCACATTATTGAATATTTTAGAAGGGCCAAGTAGAAAAAGTACTTAATCGTATTTTTGCAGTTTCGAGAAAAATTAACGTTTGTAATTCATATTTAAATAGCTTAAAAGCTATTTTTAAGAGTCATTTCTAAATCATACACATGTGTATATTTTTCATTTCTAAATCATACACTTGTGTATATTTTACATTTCTAAATCAGACACTTTTTTATATTTTTCAATTATAAATCATACACTTATGTATATTTTTCATGAAGATGAATGATTTTTACAGGAATGATTCAGGGGAAATAATGAAATATAATGCCAGTCTTGGCCCATTTTTAAAAACAAAATTGTAACTTAAATACTTTTCCTAATCGATCCTTCGTAATAACTTTATCAATCTTCTTATTGATCATTAATTTAAGGGTGTAAGTGACTTTGATCTGACGAATGGAGTTGTGGTGTTTTTTCGTGTTTTTTTTGTTTGTTTTTTTTGGTACCTAAGACATAAATCTATGGCTTGTAACCTGTGCCTGTGATTGCTGCAACATGTTACAGGGAACATACTGCAATTCCCATATTCAAAAACTGGATTCTGTAACAATGTGTGCAGTTTGTAATTCGTCTTATTATTTTTAATAGTCCCACCAACCCACCCCCACCCCAAATGAATCTGTATAGCACTACCTCACAAAACAACTTATCAAATTGTGTAATCGTTGACCCCTGGGGGTCACAGCTCCAATAGGCTGGCATTTCTACACACACGAACGCTGTGTAAGATCACATAAGTGTTTCGTTTGTTCCAGAGGACAGAGCTCGGTTTGTTTGTCCCGTCACACTTCGCCACACTCTGTCACACAAATAGTTTTAATGTATGTACTGTAGTTTTTAATGTCGACTTCTACATTCATTTCTGTAGAGCGTGTCTCATTCGTAGTCACATCTACTTGTTGCATCAACTTGTCGCATCATCTGGCCGCACGTACTTGTCACGTCTATATGTCACGTCTACTTATCACGTCTACTAGTCACGACTACTTCTCACGTTTGCTTGTCAAATCTATTGGTCACATCTTTTTGTCACATCTACTTGTCACATCTACTTGTCACATCTAGTTCTAACATCTACTTGTCACATCTACCTGTCACATCTACCTGTCACATCTACTTGTCACCTCTACTTGTCACGTCTACAGTCACGTCTACAAGCCACAAATACTTGTCACGTCTATTTCTCACGTCTACTTGTCCCATCTGCTTGTCACGTCTACTTGTCACGTCTACTTGTCACATCCACTTTTCACCTCTACCTGTCACACCTACTTGTCACATCTACTTTTCACCTCTACATGTCACATCTACCTGTCACATCTACCTGTCACATCTAGTTCTCACATCTACCTTTCACTTCTACCTATCACATCTAACTGTCACATCTACCTGTCATGTTTACTGATAACGTCTACTTGTCACATCTACTTTTTGACTCTACCTTTCACATCTTCTTGCCACATCTACTTTTCACATCTACCTGTCACATCTACCTGTCACATCGACCTGTCACATCGACCTGTCACATCGACCTGTCACATCGACCTGTCACATCAACCTGTCACATCCACCTGTCACATTATAACTGTCAGTCTACATGTTAGTCTACTTGTCACATCTACTTGTCGCATCTACTTGTCAATCTACTTGTCACATCTACTTGTCACATCTACTTGTCACATCTACTTGTCACATCTACTTGTCACATCTACTTGTCACATCTACTTGTCACATCTACTTGTCACATGTACTGGTCACCTCTACCTGTCAATCTACTTGTCACATCTACTTGTCACATCTACTTGTCACCTCAACCTGTCACATCTACTTGTCGCATCTACTTGTCAGTTGTACTTGTCACGTCTACTTGTAATATATATTTTCACCTCTACTTGTCACACCTACTTGTCGCATCTATTTGTCACCTCTACCTGTAACATCTACTTGTCGCATCTACTTGTAACGTCCACTTGTCACTTCTACTTGTCACGTCTACTTGTAACATCTACTTTTCACCTCTACCTGTCACCTCTAACTGTCACATCTACTTGTCACGTCTACTTGTCACGTCTACAGTCAGGTCTACAAGCAACGTATACTTGTCACGTCTTATTGTCACATCTGCTTGTCACATCTACTTGTAACATCTATTTGTCACATCTATTTGTCACATCTATTTGTCATATCTTTTTGTCGAATCTACTTGTCACATTTACTTGTCACGTCTACTTGTAACATCTACTTTTCACCTCTACCTGTCACATCTGCTGTCACATCTACCTGTCACATCTACTTGTCACCTGTACTTGTCACGTCTATAGTCACGTGTACAAGCCACGTATACTTGTCAGTCTACTTTTCACATCTGCTTGTCGCGTCTATTTGTCACGTCTACTTGTCACATCTGCTTGTCACGTCTACTTGTCACGTCTACTTGTCACATCTGCTTGTCACGTCTACTTGTCACATCCACTTTTTATTTCTGCCTGTCACACCTACTTGTCACTTCTACTTTTCACATCTACCTGTCACATCTACCTGTCACATCTACCTGTCACATCTACCTGTCACATCTACCTGTCACATCTACCTATCACATCAACCTGTCACTTCTAGTTCTCACATCTAGTTATCATATCTACCTGTCACATCTACCTGTCACGTCTGCTGGTAACGTCTACTTGTCACATCTACTTTTTGACTCTACCTGTCACACCTACTTGTCACATCTCCTTTTCACCTCTACCTGTCACATCTACCTGTTACATCTACCTATCACATCTACATTTCACATCTACCTGTCACATCTACCTGTTACATCTACCTGTCACATCTACTTGTCACATCTACCTGACACATCTACCTGTCACATCTACCTGTCACGTCTACTTGTAACGTCTACTTGTCAATCTACTTTTGACTCTACTTTTCACATCTTCTTGTCACATCTACTTTTCACCTCTACCTGTCACATCTACCTATCACATCGACCTGTCACATTTACCTGTCACATCTACCAGTCACATTATACCTGTCACGTCTACCTATCACGTCTACTTGTCACATCTACTTGTCGCATCTACTTGTCACATCTACTTGTCACATTTACTTTTCACATTTACTTGTTGCGTCTTTATCTACTTGCTACATCTACTTGTCACCTACTTCTCGCATCGTCATCTATTGCCACATCGACTTGTTGCATTTGTTTCTTTCCGAAGTCTAAAAATGACGTCCTGGGGTCTAGTATTTTTACGCAGTTTGTTATTGTATTATTGACCATGACTTAAGAAACCCACACTAGGGGCTTCAGTCCCCGGGGGGGGGGGCAGTCAATGCTAGGCATCGTTACACCATTTTAGGTCTAAAATTATTTGTCAATAACAGGAATATTGCCATTTTTACCTCCATAAGCATTGAAAGGGCAACTCTTGCTTCGCTCGAACCTCTGATCCCATAGGTGCTGTCTTGTCCTTATAATCTCTAACACCATAAGAAGATGGTTTATAACCATTTGCTATTCGAATGTCATTGTCTATATTTTATACAGTTTTTTTGAAATTCTTACATACATTTTTAGCGTGCATCCATAGTAACCACGCTCCGTATTTAAACCTCATTACTTCAGTCTCCTATTATTGTTTTTTCTATTTATAGAGTAAGAAAAATGACATAGACATGATTATGTCAATATATGCCAGTGAAAAAGCTTTCCATTGTGAATTCATCCCCTTCCACCAACACTGAAAAATAATCTTGGATTTGTCCATGCTGAGTTGTTTTCTCCCTCACATATGTATATTATCAAGGACTGAATGTTAGTTTATAAGTACGATTCCGTCATGCGTGCAACTCTAATGTTCACAAACACATCTGATAGTAGCCATATAGACATACCCTCTCCATCCGTATTATCATATTCAAATTCAAACCTGTAAACAGAAACAAATAACAAAAGGGCATATGAAAAGATTGATCATCATGGACGTAGAAAGTACAAGAAGGAGCGGGGACTGTCAAGGTCTGGAGGGGGGGCGGGGGCTGTCGAGGAGAGGGGATGGGGCTGTTAATGTCTCGGACTTTTTCAGGAGAAGAAAATATTCCAATTGGTGTGTTTGTGGGGTTTTCAACTCGACATCAGATAACGGTGGTATTTCGTCTAAATTCAATTTCTGGTAAAGTTTTTTGACACTTTCGGATATTGAGACAGTAAGTGCAGACTAAACAAATGTAGCCATGATGTTTTGGGCTGAGCCCTGGTGAACAGTGAGTGGACATTTTCCGTAGGCGAACAGATAAGAGTAAGTCCGATTTGTGTGTGTGTGTGTGTTGGTGGGGGATGGGAAAATCTCCAGAATGTGATGAGCCTTGCCATTGACCGCAAAGTAAAACATAACTGCGTGACGTCAAGGACCAGGCACCGAGGTCACAGATGACAATGAGAGTCTTTTGTTTCCTAAGGGTTTCACCCGTGTCGGAGTTTGGGGACTGGACTCGCCATATATTTTCTATATAGGTTGAGCATCTACGGACACGTGTTTCTACATTTTTTTATATTTCTGTGTTAAACTTTGTTCACAGATTAAATGGTAACAAACGGGGTTGCTTTGTTCAGGGGGGGGGCCAACAAAACTGTGTATGTAGATAAAGGTAGAGCGTCTCCACATCCTATTGCTGCAGTCATCTAAAAAAACTAACTAAAAAAAATAATAAATATTTCATCGAGGACCAGTGATGAAGGGCCGTCTATATGGGGAGGGGGGGGTATGGAGGAAACAGCTGCTTCCAATCTGAAATAAAGAGGGGGTGGGATTAACCCCCCCCCCCACACACACACACACATCCTTTGCCCAATTTTGATTTTTTTTTCCATGTAACAGAATTACTATGGGGAAATAAAAAAATACCAAACTTTTTTTGTCCTTAATTTTTATTTGGATTTCGTTAGGAGGGGAAAAAAAGTTTCAAATAATAGTCTGGCTTATGTTGGGAATTACAATACAATCCTCATGTCAGGAACAACGCATATTTTATCCTCCGTACAGCCATCCAGCAGCTCAGCGAACAACAGATGAATGCTAAGAATTAAAACTAAAATAACAATTATAATCCTTCCTACTAATGTTTTTTTTAAATTTAAATTTATTATTTTTTTTTTTTAACCACTGTATTTGATGATGACTTGAATTGCTGAAGACTTATTGAACTATTAATGAAATTATAATCCTTTGCTCTCATTATAATTGAATAGTCAACAATTTTCAAAAAAAAAAAATTTCAAACTTAGTTTTGTATTGATAATATTCATGGTGAATTCACAAGTCCTAGATCTGTGGTGGGGGCAGAGGCGTAGCGAGGGTGTTTGGCGCCCGGGGACAAGATTCGCGCCCGGGGACAAGATCCATTTTAAAGCGCCCCTTTTTCTTTTTTTTCAACTCTCAAACCCATAATTTTCATCAATAAAATAATATCAAAGCACATTTTGGCGCCCCTAATTAGCTGGCGCCCGGGGACATCTTCCCCCCCCCTGCCACCCCCTCGCTACGCCTCTGGGTGGGGTGGGGGGGTTGACATCCACCATTCAGGTTGTTGGAGACAGACGCAGTGATGTTTAGGTAGTTGAAGAGAGCCACCAAGGTTTGATGTTACGCTTAACCAGTTTTCTCCCTGTTTTAGTTCTATAACAACACGATCGGAATAAACGAATCTATTCGATAGCTATCGATTCCATTTCGGATCGATCCAATGGGCAATGAGAAGTTTACATATTTCTTCCATTGATTTTATCTGTTTGCTCCAGTTAACTATTTGGACCCGTTTCAAGTTCACAAATATACTCCTCAAACTTCTATCAAATGTCTCTGATGTGGGATGTGTTTGAATACACGAATTACTCTCACCAAGCTTTAACCTTATTCCCCGTTAGTTAGGTCCACTTGGTGTCCGTTGCCATGCACTTGTTACTATGTTAGAAGGAATCTGCTTGATGCTGGTCATTCATCTTTCCAACAACGTCAGAAAAGGCACAGGCCCTATGATCGGATGCCATTCATAAAACTAAATGGAAGGGATCTGATAGGCGAATCACCCTTTTAATGGTTGGTGTTAAAATCATGGTGAAATCACTGTAATATTAAATATTACAAGCCAGATTTTACTCTATTTCGTTCCCTCTATCTCTATCAATTTATATATCTTCTTCTCCCTCTCTCTCTCACTCTCTCTCTCTCCTCTCTTCTCTCGTCTAGCACTCTCTTCTCCTTTCTCTTTCTTTCTCTCCACACACTCTCTCTCTCTCTCTCATCTCGCACTCTCTTCCTCCCTCTCTTTCATTTTCTCTTTCTACCTCCTGCTGTCGGTCTTCTTACAAATCTACTCTATTTAAGTTAATTTTATTATAAATCAGTTAGACTGCGATAAAGCTTAGAGAGATTAAATATTAAAAATTTCTGATGGTCTCAAACTTATTTACAACCCCTTCCCCCTTTTTTTCAAAGAGTACCTATTAAACAAATTACTAATGAAATATCTACCTGCTAACTTATATATCTCGTATCCGGAAATTTGATCGAAAGAAATTTCGTCGACGGTAAATTGGTCGACGGTAATATGATCGAACGGAAATTCCTGTCTGTCTGCGGCTGTCTCCCTTCATTCCGTCTGGCTGTCTATCTTAACTAGCTTCACCCACCCATCAGACTGCATGCAGCCATAAGTTGTCACACATGCCCTGTTACAGGTGTAAGCAGTGTACCAACTACCAACGCTTGTAGCTGAAACTATTTTTTTTAAAAACAAAACAACGTTAACTACAGATTGGCTATTTTTAAATATTTCACAGTTCAGCTAAAGACTCTTATGGGACAGCTCAACTGAGTGCTCATACTTCAACTGCAACAGGTGCTCATTCTCATGTGCTACAAACGGAGCGTTAACGATTGTTCCTTTGCCCAAGGGCCCCAACACATCATACAATATTTACAATCTCTAGACTGACGCAGCCTTGGTCGTAGAGTAAGATTCACCAAGTGGTAGTGGCGCTGTGTGTGCTTGTAGTAGGGAAGGGCAGGTCGGTATGTGTGTGTGTGGGGGGGGGGGTGTCCGTGTCCATCCCAGATGTTACATTGTCCCAGGTGAGTTGAAACGATTCAATATCGATGTTGCTGTGCTGCTCATAACGACCTGCCCACATTCCCAGTTGTGCGACATTGTGGTTGGTGTTGTTTGTTGCGTGTGCAAGCGGTGCTGTTGATGTGTTGGATCTTGTAACGAAAAAAACAAACAGATTGCAAAATCGTTTTTGTGTGTGTAGTTTTAGCCAAAGTTTGTCCGGCAAAGCCTGCCATAAAAGAAAGTTATCGCACCGATTCAGTTTAGGAAACAACAAAGACCAGACGGGGAGAAACCAAAGTTTTGGTCAACATTTCAATTGATGTACTTTGTGTTCAGATGATGAAGTTGACGGGGAAATGGACGCTGTTAGGATGTTTCTAGATTTAAATTTACATATTTGTTGTTAATTCGTCTCATGGTAAATTGTGGTGATAACTCAAAACATGTGATCAACTAAAGGGAAAAGGGGGGGGGGGTAATTATTTTACCGTCCGCACACGGGCACAACTGAAAAGAATAATTCAGAAGTTCTGAGCTCTTTGCCCAAAATCTTAGCAAGGAACTTCTTTCTTTTTGCCAACAGCGTAGGTATATGGCTCCGCAGTCCCAATGTGTATGAAACGACGAGTAAAACGTGTAATTTACGTCTTGACCTTTGATCGCACGTAGTGTCCACGTCGGAACTGTGCAATCAACTAGGTCTTGATTGCTGGATTTCCCCCCCCCCCCCACACACTTTTTGTTTGTTTTTTTCTTCCCCCCACTTACCGAGGTAATAGTTCTACACCGAAAAATGAAACCGAACCCAACACCAGTTAACACATCCTGTGCTGATGGAGGACACCGAAGATCGTTCATGTTATTTTCTTGATACAGTCAAACATGTTTATCGTGTAAAAGAATTTTTTTTTTAAATATATATATTTTTTAAATTATTATTTTCATGAGGCTTTTTTATTTCCCCCCCCCCTCTCTTTGGCATTGCCATAAAAAATGGTAGCTTTACGCGTGAACGTCACAAGTTAGTTTGTGGAAGTTGCTTCTGATGTTTGTATAAAAAGACTATTTAAAGTGTGTGCTTAAATGGGGAGGTATATTGTCTTTGATCAGCATGCACACAGAGTTTTCAAAATGAATGATAAAATCACCACTTTTAAACATCAATACAAACAGCTGTATTTTTATTTTTACAAATGAAGATTGTTGAAAGACAGTGCAAAGATAATTACCATATAATAGGGGTTTTCTAAGAGTGGTGATGATCAATCGGCTCTGAAATCTAAAAAAAATTATTCACCACCTAAAATCATAACATTCATATTGTGTCAACAGGGATAAGCAACAATGTTCAGTGAATTTCAAGTCTGAAATCATAATAAAAGAAAATAAAAATTGTCTCGTACAGTTTCTGGAAAAAAAGCGTTAGAGGCTAGTTATCAAGTTTGAAGGTAAATCGTACGTTAGGTGGGAAAAAATGACATTGGTGAAGTAATTGTTATATAGGCAATATGTGTACGTAAATAATTCGAATAATGCTTGGTCCTGAGAAGGGTTGGGCTTATACTGATTGGGCCTAAACATGCTTGGCCGTAATTATACTAATGAAGTAGAAAAGGTTTCATTTTCAGCAGAAATGTAAAAGATGGATGCATGAGGTGATTTTTTTTTTAAAAACACTTGTTAAAAATAATTAAAAACTGCGAGAAATGTTCATTCCAACTGGATGAGACAATGGATATTAAGAAATGCACAGATCGAATATACGTTTTTAAAAGATTATTATCTGCTTTTCAAAGAACTTCCAGAGCGGCCTAATGTTGATGATATATTTTCAAGTAACTCGGTGATTTCTTCAGAACTCAGGCAATTTAATGGAATAATTGTGTATTTGTACGGATGGTGATGTGGCAATAACGGCTCATGAAAAGGATTTGTTCACAGTGGAAACAAATAATCAAAAAGACAAAATCCAACAGTTTCAATACATTCACCTAGTGGACTTTGATGATCAAGAAGTGACCAGAATTCACGAGCTTTCTTAAATACTATGTGAGGGACTGGGATCGGGATATAAATCCTTATTATTTCACAGCGAAATTTGTTGGATATTCCGATTTAAGCATGTTGCTACATTGTTTAAGCTACGCCATGAGGTTAGGCAATATCTGTGTAATCAAAACATACCTGAACAACACCAGCTTCTGGAAGATAAGATAGTACTTGTGAGTTCGAACTTGCTTACAAGGCTGACTTGTTTGAACACCTGAGTTGAATTATTTAGAAAAATACACATGTTGGATTGAAATTTTTTTAAAAAATTTTAAACTCGCATAA
The DNA here is from genome assembly GCA_964033795.1 of Lymnaea stagnalis. Lineage (NCBI taxonomy): Eukaryota > Metazoa > Mollusca > Gastropoda > Lymnaeidae > Lymnaea > Lymnaea stagnalis. The sequence goes on along the minus strand of CAXITT010000538.1, from coordinate 374,259 downwards.
GTTAAACGGCTTCGAAAAGAAATTCGAATTTCGGCAACTGAGGGGAACCCAGGAATCTTTAGAGATGTACCTAAATCGATCCCTATCAATAACAAGTAAAATCCTAAATTTATTTATTATAAAAGATATTTGAGCATATTCAAATGTGCCAAAACAATGTTGATGTGTAACGTTAAGAAGGTAAATTATTTTATATATAACTGCAATAGCCAGAATCGTACACCTCCGGTTCAAAAATTGCTATCCTGAAATGACGACTCTATGCTTATATAATAATATACAAAAGAATTGCAGAGACTGTTTTCACTTATTGCTTTCACTCGCAGGCAGTTGGTTACCTACTGGTCAAACATTAGAATTATTATTACCAAACATTACTCTGTCAAGAACACATGTAAAAATGTATTTTTATTCATTTGAAAAAAATATCGTGTTATGTCCTGAAGTTACGTTATTGTTTCACTTAAATTGCAATATAATAATAATTCAATAAATTATCCCATTGTTCTTGTCAAATCATCCTGTCCAGATGTTTTATTAATTTATGCGGCCCTCCTAACTTTTTCGGCTGGCCTTACAATGTTCGAAATGAGAATTCATATTTAAGCTGATTTCTTAGCCATGGAGGATTTATCTTGCGGACATCATTATACTTTCTTTTTCTCCGAGTTCATTTCAAGATTTTTTTTTTTTTTAAATATATGTGTTTTTCACCAATGAAAGATAGGAGCATTCTTTGACAAAACATTCTTTGACAATGAAAGATAGGAGCATTCTTTGACAAAACATTCTTTGACAATGGAAGATAGGAGCACTCTCTGACACTCAGCAGCAACAATATAACTTAGTTTTAAGCCGCTCAACAGGTCACTGAACATCTATGAACATCTTTTCACTAAACTTTCTCATTAAATTTCAGCATACATCTCCTCACCAACCCTCAACCGAACCTCCTCACTGACCGTCTTTACCGAACCTCCTCACTGACCGTCTTTACCGAACCTCCTCACTGACCGTCTTTACCGAACCTCCTCACTGACCGTCTTTACCGAACCTCCTCACTGACCGTCTTTACCGAGCCTTCTCGCTAGAGTTTATCCCCTGTACCTCCTCGCCGAACTAAGCCTTTTCACCAAACAACCTCACCAAGCCTTTTCACCAAACAACCTCCCCAAGCCTTTTCACCAAACAACCTCACCAAGCCTTTTCACCAAACAACCTCACCAAGCCTTTTCACCAAACAACCTCACCAAGCCTTTTCACCAAACAACCTCACCAAGCCTTTTCACCAAACAACCTCACCAAGCCTTTTCACCAAACAACCTCACCAAGCCTTTTCACCAAACAACCTCACCAAGCCTTTTCACCAAACAACCTCACCAAGCCTTTTCACCAAACAACCTCACCAAGCCTTTTCACCAAACAACCTCACCAAGCCTTTTCACCAAACAACCTCACCAAGCCTTTTCACCAAACAACCTCACCAAGCCTTTTCACCAAACAACCTCACCAAGCCTTTTCACCAAACAACCTCACCAAGCCTTTTCACCAAACAACCTCACCAAGCCTTTTCACCAAACAACCTCACCAAGCCTTTTCACCAAACAACCTCACCAAGCCTTTTCACCAAACAACCTCACCAAGCCTTTTCACCAAACAACCTCACCAAGCCTTTTCACCAAACAACCTCACCAAGCCTTTTCACCAAACAACCTCACCAAGCCTTTTCACCAAACAACCTCACCAAGCCTTTTCACCAAACAACCTCACCAAGCCTTTTCACCAAACAACCTCACCAAGCCTTTTCACCAAACAACCTCACCAAGCCTTTTCACCAAACAACCTCACCAAGCCTTTTCACCAAACAACCTCACCAAGCCTTTTCACCAAACAACCTCACCAAGCCTTTTCACCAAACAACCTCACCAAGCCTTTTCACCAAACAACCTCACCAAGCCTTTTCACCAAACAACCTCACCAAGCCTTTTCACCAAACAACCTCACCAAGCCTTTTCCCCAAACAACCTCCCCAAGCCTTTTCACCAAACAACCTCACCAAGCCTTTTCACCAAACAACCTCACCAAGCCTTTTCACCAAACAACCTCACCAAGCCTTTTAACCAAACAACCTCACCAAGCCTTTTCACCAAACAACCTCACCAAGCCTTCTCACAAACCACTTCACCAAACCTTCTCACCCAACATCCTTACCAAGCATCCTCACCAAAAATCCTCACCAAAAGTCCTTATCAAACTTTCGCACCAAAGCTTTCTCACTAAATCCCCAACACCGAAACTTCTCACAATCCACCTCGTCTAACCTTCTCACTAAAGTTCCTCACCAAACTTCCTTACCTACCATCCTCACCAAACCTCCTCACACACCCTTTACCCAAACTAGTCGTCAGCAGTGTTGTGAAGTGATGGGATACATATAAGTAAGTTTGTATTGATCACCACCACGGGATCCTTCTATTATAGGATGCGTATCTGAAAACTCCAATCGGCTCGCAGGAGCAGCTGGCGGGCAAATCTTATTTGCGTGTTTTCTTTAGTTATTGACTTCGCCGTTTGGATATCGTGACTCATCTGCAGAGTGGGATCATTGGATACAGGGATTCTAATGGACAAGAAGTGATTAGCGGATACTGTTATCGGTACTGGTACTCGGATGATTATTATTAAATATTGTTGTTTAATATGACTTTGTCATTGTTTTAGGGCAGGTAACTAGTAAAACTCTGCTGTGCTTAAAACTAGGTCATGTCGAAAGATTGCGGTCAACAGATTGGTTGACTCCAATTTCAATCACGTCGATCTACGAGTGAACAGTTTGGTCATTTGGGGCACCAGACAAACTGAAATACCTTTTAACATTAAGATCCCCGTGGGGCATTTAAGACTAATTTATCAATATTTTAATTCTGTTCAGGCTAACTAGTTAAGAGTTGAATTCTCATAAATGTATAGTGTCATACCGATTTAATCAAATCGCATTTTTCTGATCGTTTACATTTTTATTACGAACGACGGTTCTAATTTTCTTAAAATGTTCTTCGTTTAATTAAATCGTAGCCCTCATGTTGTTGTTTTTTAATACTCCACTACGAAAAATATTTTCTTGAAATTATTTTACTTTCAAAATGGTCATATTCGGTTAATTGCCATTAAAACTTCTGACTGCAAGTACAATTTTGAAACCAAAAACGAAATGTGCTGAATTCTTAAGTAACATTTATAATTATATTTTATTTTTTTAAATTATATTTTATTTTTTTTTATCTGCTGTGATTTCAGTTCTAGAATACACAGACATAAGTTACAAAATGTTTCCTATGACTTGTCGTTTCACTCTCAGGAGGATTTGGAAAGTAAACTCGTATGTATTGAAAACGATTTCCTGACCATAACGTCGTTGACGTCATCGCGACTGGAGCACTTGGATACATAGACTCCCAACCCTAAAGCCAATCAGCCGCAACCCATCTGTACAGCTCTCACCTTCCAACCAATCATGTCCAGAGAGTACGTACAGCACTTCCAGCGTCTGACCCTAGCCCTGCTCACGGATAAAGAGCAGGATGTGCTCCACAGAGCACTGTCCAACTACCAGAGGACCAGGGACATCTCCAGGCTGGCCAAGGTGTCCAAGGAGCTGCTCAACACACCGGAGAGAGGGAAGCTGCTGGCTTACATCCGGGCCCCGATGAGCCGGTCGGAGAGAAGTCGTTTCGATAAGCTCCTGGGGATAGCAGGGTACGACAACTTGGCCATGGTAGAAACGGGCCGACCTGAGTTTTTGGGTAAGTACAGTACTGTAGAGACCAGTGTTACAATGTATACAATCATAAGGAGGAAACATTATAAGGAATGAATAGAAGTCAGCGAGAAATTGCAGCGCATCGGACTTTAAACATGAAGGAAACGTCAGAATTTTAAGAAAAATATAAGAGACAGTTCTAATATCAAAAGTCACTGTAGTAAATGATACTGAGGCTATAATTTTAAATAATACAATGTCTTAATCGTTTAAACAAAATGCTTAATTCTAAATTTTTATTTTATTTTACGTTAGATACTGGTGTCCAGTTTAACAACATGAACTTTCAGAATTGAGGATGTCTTTACGTTTTGCACTATCTTGAAGATATTTGTAATCGGGGCTTAGCTTTATTCGATTCACCAATCGTTTATAACCAAAGTGATTCATTGAAAGCGTCAAAACGACACTGACAGCGATATTGTAATTGTTCATAACAAAGGAAGAAAAATTAATTCTCAAAAACTGCATTGTGATTGAGTTTGTGACCGTTTGCTTCATTAAAGTTATGACTTTATATTAATGATGTCATGTCAATTATCTGAACTGTAGCTCGTTAGTGAAACTGACAATCAGGCGAGTGCCCGACGAGTTTATGAAAGGTTTTTCTGGGGCTCGAAGGTCAAAAGTCAAAGCTATCAAGCTATGAAGTTTCTTTTTTTTTTTACCTTTTTAAAAACTGAATCTTATAAAAACCGTACCAATACTCACATTATGAAAATGTTCACTTGATGACAATATTTACTTGATGACAATGTTCACTTGGTGACAATGTTCAATTGATGACAATGTTCACTTGATGACAATGTTCAATTGATGACAATGTTCAATTGATGACAACATTTACTTGATGACAATGTTCACTTGATGACAATGTTCACTTGATGACAATGTTCACTTGATGACAATGTTCACTTTAGGACAATGTTCACTTGATGACAATGTTCACTTGATCACGACCAGGAAGAATCACCACGCCTCCCGGCAGCGTCACGTTGACAGAACGCTTCGTGACCGTCTACGGATCACGTGGAGAGTCCATGGGCTTCAGCATCAGGGGCGGGTCGGAGTTTGGGCTGGGAATCTACGTCAGCAACGTCAAGCTGGACTCCCCTGCTGGTAAGTTATGTGTGTGTGTCTGCACGTGTGTGTCTCTGTAATGTGTATGCCTGTGTGTGTCTGTGTACGTGTGAGTGTCTGTTTGTTTGTATGTATGTGTGTGTGTCTCTGTGTATGTGTGTGCCTTTGTGTGTGTGTCTGTGTACGTGTGTGTGTCTGTTTGTCTCTATGTGTGTGTGTGTGCGTGTGTGTGTGTCTCTGTGTATGTGTGTGCCTGTGTACGTGTGTGTGTCTGTTTGTCTGTCTGTGTGTGTGTGTGTGTGTACGTGTTAACATGTGTGTGTGTGTGGGGGGAGTGCATTTAACAGTTTGTTTTATCAGCTCTAAGGTGATGTTGAATGGTTATTGGGTGTTGGTTGGGGTAACAGATTCATGGTTAAATGGGGGGGGGGG
>CAXITT010000538.1:352842-368839 GCA_964033795.1 Lymnaea stagnalis | reverse complement strand
AAAATAACGATAATAAATAAAAAAATCACGTTTTTAAATTTAAAAAAAAAAAAAAAAAAAAAAACTGCATTAAATGTAGCCCTTTAAAGTGCATGTGCTATGAATCTAGGGTATCTACCACGCCCATGGGTCGTGAGTCAAGCCACAAACAGCTCAATGAGCGTTAACATTCAACTCAACAGCGCCACCTGGCGCCCTTATCAATCTGCACTCTCGCACGAAAATTATGCCATCTGTGGCAGAGGAATATTCGTTAAAGTAACTCATAAAACGGCCATTGGAACTAATTGACTGAGGCCAGGTTTAAGGAGAAGCGTTACCTCTATTGACGTTTCTTTTCATGTCATTTTTTAAAAATAAAAAAAACAAAACAATTAAGTCACGCACGTGAGTGTCTTTCTCCACGCACGTATGTCTTTCTCCACGCACGTATGTCTTTCTCCACGCACGTACGCACGTATGTCTTTCTCCACGCACGTATGTCTTTCTCCACGCACGTGAGTCTTTCTCCACGCACGTATGTCTTTCTCCACGCACGTATTTCTTCATGCATGTGCGCGTCTTCCTTTTTGTAAGTTCAACACTTAGTACAAACGATTGAAGCATATACTATACTTTTTGTTAAACACCCCCATTTTTCCGTATTTGTTGTTCGTTTCCAAATTTTCAACTGTTCAAACTTTGAACGGTCAAATCGAGAGGTTGAGTGACGTTTTGATGTATGAAACTACTCCCTAAGTCTTTGTCTGACCAATTTTAACTTTTGGGGTAGGACGAAATTCTTTATATAGGCATGGGGTAATTCTAAGGGTAAGGGGGAAATTCTAAGGGTAAGGGGGGCATTTTAAGGGTTATGGGAAATTCTAAGGGCATGGGGAAATTCTAAGGGTAAGAGGGAAATTCTAAGGGTAAGGGGGACATTTTAAGGGTTATGGGAAATTCTAAGGGCATGGGGAAATTCTAAGGGTAAGGGTGAAATTCTAAGTGTAAGGGGAAAGTCTAAGGGTAAGGGGGGAATGTCTCAGGAAATGGGGAAATTCTAATGGTAAGGGGGAAATTCTAAGGTTAAGGGGGAAATTCCAAGGATAAAATGGAAATTCTAAGGGTAAGGGGGGGAAGTCTAAGGGCATTGGGAAATTCTAAGGGTAAGGGGGAATGTCTCAGGAAATGGGGAAATTCTAAGGGTAAAGGGGAAATTCTAAGGGTTTTGGGAAATTCTAAGGATAAGAGGGAAATTCTAAAGGTAAGGGGAAAATTCTAAGGACATGGGGAAATTCTAAGGGCATGGGGAAATTTTAAGGGTTCGGGGAAATTATAAATGTTATGCGTGGCCGAGTTGTTTAAACTGAGTCAATCGCAAGTTTGTGGGCAGGAGAGCATATCCCAAACTAAGCCTAGACAAGCAGAAACACCACCAGCACCCCCAGGTGGAGAGGGTCTCGTCATGCGTAGGTGGGTTGACATTGACACAATAAAAAAATCCGGCAACTCCTGCGACGCTGCTGGTGCCAAACTGTATGATGTGCATATCATGCTCCTTTGGATTACAATAAATGAGAGATGTGATTTGCCGTCTGGGGAACCAGCTACGCCTCCTAAACAAAAATTCCCGCCGGCCTTGTGATTTCATCCAGCGAAATTTTCTAGACCAGGGGTTCTCAACCTGTGGGTCGCGACCCCTTTATGGGTCGCGGGACCCTTTTCCAGGGGTCGCCTAAGACCATCTGAAAAACATTCATCCTTACAGCTATGAAGTAGCAACGAAAATAATTGTGTGGCTGGGGGGTCGCCATGACACGAGAAACTGTATTAAAGGGTCGCGGCACTAGAAATATTGAGAACCACTGTTCTAGACCATCGTCCCATTGGGGCGGATGGATACCAGGGGTAACAAATGGGAAAATTTTCTAAAAAAAATGTGACCTCAAAGAAAGTTATTCAAACAGGCGGTCACCGTTCATGTCAAGTTGAACTGTAGGGGGTAAACAGTTCGCCCAAATATTACACTAAGTGGTTGTGGCATCAGGAGAATGTGGTAGGCGGGAAAAAATAAAAAGACCTAAAAAAAAAAAAAATTAAATTAAAAAAACAAAAAAACGACTGCAGTGGCTTAACGTCCAAATAACTGTAACACTCATTTCAAATTTTCAGAAAGATCCCTTGAAATTGTGTTGCATATAAACTATATTTACAAAAGTTTCAATCGTCTCTGTTGTTTTATTGTTTATTATTTGTATTATTCTGTGATAAGGGAAATTGTTGCGTCCTTCTGAATTGTATGTACTAAGAGGCGTAGGTGTATTCCCATTCTTTACCAGAGTTAACTTCTCTTTTAAGATTCTACGCTTCACAATTTCTGCAGATGCACCTTTTGTGTCCAAATAGTTTGTGTCCTTTTTGGAGGGTTTGTTCTTAGGTATAATATATATAAATGTGTTTTAAAATTGTATTAGCGCTTTTGTGTGTGTGTTGTGAATAGGGAAGGGAATATCCTAGGATGGGGAAAAAAAAAAAAAGGGGGGGGGGGACAGATATCACCTTAGCTTAAAATTTAAATCAGCTATATAAATTGAAAAGTAAAACAAATTAATGAAAGTGAATTGTGTTTAAATAATTAAGATATCATTGAAATCAGGTCATTTACCTACTGCACGTACACACATTAGATTCATTCCTTCCGGCGCTAAGTACGCGCACCTGCTGTTTAACACGCCTGCGTTGTATTGATTGGTTGTGGGGCGGTCATCAGACAAACGCGTCGCGGCCATCGCAAATCTAGCATAAAACCTACTTTTTTTTTTTTTTTTCTTTTACACCGCACTAGCGCATAATTGTCTTTTTTAATTTGCACAGTGACGAGCTTCGGGTCACGTTTTGCGATTCACCTTTCAATGTATGTCAATACACGCTCCCCCTTATGAGAGAACCGGAAACAGAACGTTTTGCCCCCCCCCCCGGGATGAAATGGTGACCTTATGTTAACCAGGCCAAGGGTGGAGTGTACATTATTTTTCTTTATTCAAATTAAAATTTGGGTAGGGGATTACCCGCCCCCCCCCCAATATTTTGTCTTTTTTCCAAGAAATGAACAAAACAATTTTTGGATTCTATAGTTATTTGATCCCCCGGATAAAATAAGTGAAATCCTATTTACTTGAGAAACGTGGACAAACCTGAACATAGCAATTTTCAAAAAACGGAAACTTTTTGTCTTGAAGTGAAACTTGGGGATAAAACACATTTTTTTTTTATTCATCGGGTACGCAGTGTCCTTGGACTAGCATCCTTGAATAGGCTTAAGCACACAAGGATCGTAAAATGAGTTAGAAAAAAAAAAACAACAACAAACATTGGGTTCGAGGCGCCCGGATGCAGACCAAGATTTTTGCCGCCCACTTTCAACAAAGAAAACTTCATTTTTTTTTTTTTCCCCACAAGTTCCACGCCTCACTATAAAGGGGGAAAATGTGCCACCCTGGGGCGAAACGCCCCCCTCCCCCTCCCTACCCCGCCTTTTCCTATAGCACTGACCAAAAAAGTATGTTTATCACTTTTGTAAGAAAATTCATTTTTTTTCCGATATCACGGAAACGTTTTAGGTATTGCCGTCGGAATGGAAAGATGCTGGTGGTTAAAAAAAAAACAAAAAACTGCAAATTGTTTTACCCTTTAATCATTAAATCAAAGTTCAAATTGTGTACGTATAGCTGTTTTTATTGCTCCAGTTTCTTTCCTGTTTTCTGGATCGCTTGCTTTACATTTCTTACTTGTTTTCTCATGTTAAGAACTGAGGTATGACTTGAGGGCGTTGATGATACAAACAATCAAGAGTTATGTCCCCAGACAGCCGTGTTTGTTTAGAGTTCTCCTGTATTTTGAAATACGTCTTGTTGCTGTTGGTGAGTTTATTTGTTAAAAACCATTCAATTTAGAGAGGAGATTCACGGAAGATAAACCACGGATTAGGACAGTTAAACAACTGATTTGGAAATTTAAACTACTGATTAGGACAGTTAAACCACGGATTAGGACAGTTAAACCTACATATTAAGGACATTTCACCCAGGGATTATGACTGTCAACCCACAATCAGGACAGTTAAACCACTGATTAGGACAGTTTACCCACGGATTAGGACATTTAAACCACGGATTAGGACAGTTAAACCACGGATTAGGACAGTGAACCCACAGATTAGTACAGTTAACCCACGGATTAGGACAGTTAACCCACAGATTAGGACAGTAAACCAACGAATTAGGACAAAATCCCACGGATTAAGACAGTGAACCCACGGATTAGGACAATAAACCCACGGATTAAGACAGTGAACCCACGGATTAAGACAGTGAACCCACGGATTAGGACAGTAAACCCACGGATTAAGACAGTAAACCCACAGATTAGGACAGTTAACCCACGGATTAGGACAGTGAACCCACGGATTAAGACAGTAAACCCACGGATTAGGACAGTGAACCCACGGATTAGGACAGTTAACCAACGGATTAAGACAGTGAACCCACGGATTAGGACAGTAAACCCACGGATTAAGACAGTAAACCCACAGTTTAGGACAGTAAACCCACGGATTAGGACAGTTAACCCACGGATTAGGACAGTGAACCCACGGATTAGGACAGTGAACCCACGGATTAGGACAGTGAACCCACGGATTAGGACAGTGAACCCACGGATTAGGACAGTGAACCCACGGAGATCAAAAGGCAAATAGATCGATGACGCTGAAGAACATGGTTAAAACTGGATGTTTGAATGACTGGTAGAGAGGCAGCAGGGGCTAACAGAGGCAGGAGGACGATCCGATCAGTGGTGCTACTGAGGCGTGATTCTCCGTCGTGTTTGAATCCAGCTTCGCTTACAATATCGACTATGTTGAATTTTTCACACCCACGCATCATATAAAGGCCCATTAATCGTAGTCAGTTTCCTTTCCCTGTCAGCCACAACCGTCAGCTTCACTAATCTTGGGGATGTCCCCTCCCCCCCCCCCGACCCCCGAACCCACCGATGGCAGACAGTGAAAGGAAAAAACATTTACATTAGAGTCGCGCGAGTTCCGTTATTAGAGAGTCTACATTTGGATAAATGATTTGTTCCGTTTTAAGTTTGGTACATCAATAGATTTAACTGGCAGTTTTAGTCATGTGGCTGTAGCACAGAATCGCGGTCAAACTATTTTTAGGTAATTTGTTGAATAACTTCATTTTTTTTTTTTTTAATTTTTTTTTTGCCATCGCTTGTTGCAGAGCAATTAATCTCTATTTTATGTTCAACTTTCAAAATGCAGTAAGTTTTACACACCTGTCTGACTAAATGGTATACAAGGAAGAGGAAGTAGCTTTTCGACATCCTTAAAGTCATTTTGAGATTCAGTAGGAAAATGGGAGGGGGTGGATGGGGGAAAAAAAGGGGGGGGGGGGATGCTATCAAAATGTATCCCCTCCCCCACTCTCTAGACGAGTGTTGTCCATAGCTCTCATATAAACACATACTCCTTCGCTTTCTCCCTAACACATTCTCTCGACCACACTCTCTGACTCTCACATTCTGTCTCGCTCTCTCTTTCTCTCTCTCTGTATCTCTCGCTCTCTCTCTCTCTCTCTCTTTCTCTCTCTCTGTCTCTGTATCTCTCGCTCTCTCTCTCTTTTTCTCTCTCTCTGTCTCTGTATCTCTCGCTCTCTCTCTCTCTCTCTCTCTCTCTCTCTCTCTCTCTCTCTCTATCTGTCTCTGTATCTCTCGCTCTCTCTATGTCTCTCTAATATTTTCATACATTACTCATCCCAATACTTTCTTCACATCTGCGTTCAAAATCCCGGATATGATCCTCCAGGCAATCTCCCGACATGCACTAGGCGCCTCCTTCACACCAACTCCCTGAATGGGGCATTTGCATGTCCTAAAAAGTTCATCCCAACACGGGTAGACCATAGAACCATAGAAGCCTATAACCCCCCCCCCACACACACACACACACACACTCACACACACGTTCTTCACCACTCCCCCCTCCTTCCCCATAAGTTAATCTCTAACTCCTTGGCTTATGTTAATACCGTTGGGCCCCCGCCCCCCACTTTTCCCGATGGCTCGTGACGCTGTCTTTCCCCCCCCCCCCNACTAACATAATGGAAGACTGCGCGCGACGGTCACGTTTGGCGGGTGTCGGGAAAAAAAAAGGGGTGGTGGGAGGTGGGGTTATTGCGTGAACTCGAACTGCTTTAAGAGTGTCATTTTTTTTTCTCCCCCACACTGATCTCTGCTTATTAGATATGTGATTTCTTAGCAAGTCACAGCTCTAGTCACACATGCCACATGTTTTAGGCACTGTGTTCGAATGCATAGACCCACATTCACATGAGGGAATCTCTACCCTTTGTGAGATTTCGATGAATGTGTAATATATCTGTTTATACATGACCAGGATCGCTTGTTAAGTCTGTGTCTTCGTTTCATTGGATTTATGAATGGTTGGAAAATCTAGAGAGAGATTGAGGAACCGCTTTTCGTGACTTAATGGTAAGTGATTGGATAATCGTGAAATAATGTCTTGAATTATTTTCTGTATACGCGTGTGGATAAGTTACATTTTTTCAGGTTAAGAAAATGGTCTCAAATTAAACAAATTCAAATCTCAAATTGGAGGACGGCCACTCCAATCGATAGCCGTCCTTTGAGACGATGGCTTTCCGTCTCTTTCTCTCTCTCTCTCTCTCTCTCTCTCTAACTCTTTCTTTCTAGACATATCTGTAAACAAAGGAGGTCCACTTTAGAGGGTTATGCTATCTTTGGACCCCCCCAAAAAACTAATATCTTTCTATTTTAGAAACGTTTGCGCTTTATTGTTCCAGAGTAATAGGTCTTGTGCAGACAACATCTTACGGCCTGGTACACGTCTTTGTTGAAAAAGTTTTAATATTATTTCCCGTCTTTTTGACCTGTCACCATTCAGACGACCACCGATGGCGTATGCCGTCTAGGGTAGAAACTAAACTTGCATCCTCCGAGGCTTGAGAAACCCCATTTTAAAAAAAAATAATTAATATTTACCACATTGTTTACAAGGACAATAGAGTTAGCATATTTAGTATACAGGGTTGGCCCTACGGTTTTTTTTTTTTTTTTGGCGCTCCTTTCAGGTTTATATTTGGCGCCCCCTTTTAAGAATAATCATAGCAATGTGTGCAGGGAAAAACTAGGGGTGTTAGGTAATCAGTTTAGTACCTGGATTGTTTTTTTTCAACAAACAATGAAGGATAATATTGTTGTTTTCTTAACTTGTATTTGGACAGTCAGAACAATTGGCCTACGGATGACAATTGTGTTCTATCCTTTAGATCAGCAAATCTTTTCATTTCCACTTTCTAAAACTATATGCTTTGCCGCATCACTTTTTTTTGTACAGAAAAAAATTTGGCAAAGAATTCACCCTGCCTTTGTCAACAGCGACTTTTGTCGCTACTTCCTGTGCCCGAAAATACGAACATTCGGCAATAAAAATTATTTTTCTTCCATAGCGCCCCCCCCCCCATTCAATGCTTGTTTTCATATTTTTCAAGATAACTGATGGCGCCCTAATAACGTGGCGCCCCAATAACGTGGCGCCCCGGGCAACTGCCCCGAGTTGCCGGTACCTTGAGCCGGCCCTATTAGTATGTATGATTTTAGCCTATTCAATACATAGCATAAGGGCACAAAATCAAGCCGTGTCTTGCCAGCCTAGTTACGCCACTGGCCATCAAATATGTTATGTACAGAATGTCATGCAAGCTGTCGAAAGTTATGTCTAAATTGGTACACAATCTCTTGAAACATTTGCATGTAAATATTACTTCACACAAGACACTCTGCAGTCACATGCAGTCCTAACAACATGAACCCTATATCGATCTGGTGAACACGAACGAAAGATTTCAGTCAAATGATTTTTAAAAAATTTTTTTTAGATTTATAACTACAATATTATCGAATCCTTTTCTATTTTTTCACTATCTAAAATATGACGTATAAAAATGAGACATATCAAAATATCACCTTTCATTATACGCCATATCAAAATATAACCTATCAAATTATGACCTATCAAAATATGACCTATCAAAATATGACCTTTCAAAATATGATCTATCAAAATATGATCTATCTAAATATGACCTATCAAAATGAGACATGACACAATTATGACCTAACACAATAGGACCTGACCAATTATGACCTAATACAATATGACCTAACAAAATGTGACCTGACACAACATGACCTATAAATATAACGCACAAGACGACAAGCAAAACCCTCCGTGACATGAACATACTCAACATTGGTGTACCTTCCCCATGATTTAACAGTTGAAATCGTTCGAGTGGCCGATTAATTTGCCCAGATCGATATTTAGTCAAACGGCCGACCTACTTGGTAAGGGAATCCTACGCGTGTGGGCTCGTGTGAGGCCTGCGTGACGTCTCGGTCCACTGACGTCGAAAGAGGACGACCACTCCAATCGATAGCTGTCCATTGAGTCGATGGCTTTCTCTCTTTCTCTCACTCTCTCTCTCTCTCTCTATCTCTCCTTGTGTACACTGTTAATCGCTTTCCTTAATTTGCCACTTACTGCGATTTCCCTGCCCCGATTTCTTTTATTACTCCAGAAATTCTTTTGTACTGGGATTTTATTTTTCGTATTCTTTCATTTAACTTGACACCAGCACTTACCTTTTCATAATGGTCGTCCCCTTTTCTTCTTCTTCTATATCTTAAGGGCCCACGATCAATTTATTTATCATTTTGGCTCCTATGCATGTAGAGGGGATTTGCAATGTTTCTGTGCCTGGAGTTGATGATGACATTTCACTGATTTCCAGTGCCACTTAGTGAGGGAATCATGCACTGGGGGTTGGAAGGCTTGAGGCAATAGACACAAATGAGTCTAGTGTTGTCGCCTCAACTGTTTCTTTTGAAAGCTTGTTCCAGTCCCTTATTGTCTTGGGCAGGAATGAGCAGCTCCTATACCGGCTTCTTGCTGGTATGAGCCTGAATTGCCTGTCATGGCCTCGTCGCTGTCTATGGGGGAGAGGGACGAGTTTCTGTTTAATACTGGAACAGTGGACCAGCCCATTATTTATCTTGTACATCATGGAGAGGCTGGATTGTCGTCGTCGTTCCTCCAATGTTGACCAGCCCAGTGTTTCCAGCATTCTACCAACACTAGAGGTATTCCTAAAGCGGTTTAGGACAAAGCGTGCTGCCCGTCGCTGGACCGCCTCCAACCTGTCAATGCTCTTCTGGGTAAATGGGTAAATTTTTTATATAATATTTGTAATATTATTTTGGTCCTTTTGTATCTTATTCATTTATCCACGCCACCTGAAGTCTACTTTCCGTTATATGAATTCGTATTTTAAGAGTTTGCTATCGTAGATATATAAGAAATGAAACGCTTGTCTCTACAGCAGAAGGTTCTCAACACAATGACAGAGGTGGCACCAAAAATGGTTAGTGTTGAGAAAGAGCCTGAGAGGCACAACCAGTAGAAGGATAATTTGTCTTTTTAAATTTGTTATCAGTGGCGTGGGAAGGGGGTGTGGACGGAGGGGGCTGTCCGACCCAGGCGGAACTTTTTGTCTTTATATGACAAGTGAGAGGCGGGGTAGTTTCAGCTAAAGTATGATTTTTTTCAGAAAAGAGGGGGGGGGGGGGCAGAAAGATTCTCCGCCAGCTCCGGGTGGCACTAGCCCTAGTTACGCCACTGATTGTTATCTATATTACTGCTACCACATGTTGTTTAAATTTAGCGGCGTGATCAATTTGTTATCATTATTCGATATTATTTTGTCTTTTATTAAAATAATTGAAACACGGAATATAGGTATCGAAAAGCGATGCCCAACAAGAAATTTTCTTTAGATGACACCAATATTATTCACCTGGTGGGAATCTTCTAATGGAATTGAAGGATTTTTTTTTTTTTTTTTTTTTTTTTTTTTTGGGGGTTGGGGGGGGGGGGGGGGGGGGGGTAAAAATTTTTTTTTTGTGGTTTTAAAAAAAAAAAAAAAAAAATTTTTTGTTGTTTGGTGTGGGGTGGTGAAGTGTGATAAATAATTATTTCTTGAAGTTTAATTCTATTATTTTTTTTTTATCGAATAAAATAACTTAACCTAGATGAAAAAAGCACCAGTTTACAGAAAATAACTATTATTTGGTCTGTTCTTTCATTGAGAAGTATCATTTAAATGGTCTAGTCGTAATAGAGCTTATATTTTTCTTACCTACATAAAATACGCTGTTTTGTGTTTCTTTCTCTTTTCCTTACCTTTTTTTCCTTCAAAAGGATGTTTCCATATGGTGCAGTCTAAGAAAATGAATTTTTTTTTTTTTTTAATTGATAGTCCTTTTCCCTTAAATTTTTTTTAAAACTTTGTTTCCCCCCCCCCCCCCCCCCAGCCCCAGCACCCACCTTTACTGACATACTTTTGATTTACGAACTGTTTGACCCCCCTCTTGCCGTTCTGATGGTGCTGACTGTTAGGTGACATGAATCAACTTGGTTGGAAGGTAAAGCCTGTATAGGGAAACCTGAAATCATTTTTTTGTTTTGTAATTCAATTTCAATACAGGGAAATAGACTTATTAAAATCTATTATTTTTTCCCCATATAATAAAAAACGGAAATGTATCCAATAACACTTAATGAGTCAAGGACATCCAGGTTAAGAACACCTGGGGATTCAATTTATTTTCCCTTCACGTTTATCTTTAAAAACCAATTCAAGCTGCTTCATTACACCTATTGCTTCTCTTCAGGGTGTCTAACATAGGAACACATGAGTCCATTCCATTTAACGTAAGGATCTCCATTTAACCGAAGGATCAATTGTCCCGCTCGCACCCCCCCCCCCGCCCGCCCCACGGAAACCTCTTTAAAACGCATGGACACACCTGTTATACACACACACACATAAGCACACAAACGTAAAAACCACACAACATAAACACACACACACACATTCCATGATACAAACGAGATCAAAGATGGGCGTAGTGTAGTATCCGTGTTGCCATTCCGTGAAACGAAACGAGGAAGTGAGATAACCGTATTGCATTGTTATTCAGATCACAGCGTTGCAAAAAACAGAAATCGTTCAGATCGTGACTAGATTTCATTTTTGTGTCTTGTTTAAACGACCCCCCAATGTTAGGGTTGACATGTGGGCTGTTTATGTGTGTGTGTACCTCTATCTCGACCCCCCCCCCCCAATGATAGAGTCGACATGTGTGCTGTTCATGTATGTGTGCACATCTATCTCGACCCCCCCCCCAATGTTAGGGTCGACATGTTTGCTGTTCATGTATGTGTGCACCTCTATCTCGACCCTCCCCCACCCCCCCCATGTTAGGGTCGACATGTTTGCTTTTCATGTATGTGTGCACCTCTATCTCGACCCTCCCCCACCCCCCACCCCCGATGTTAGGGTCGACATGTGTGCTGTTCATGAATGTGTGCACCTCTATCTCGACCCCTCCCCCACCCCCACCCCCCGATATTAGGGTCGACATGTGTGCTGTTTATGTGTGTGTGTACCTCTATCTCGACCCCTCCCCCACCTCCCATCCCCGATGTTAGGGTCGATATGTGTGCTGTTTATGTGTGTGTGTACCTCTATCTCGACCCCCATGTTATGGTTCACATGTGTGCTGTTCATGTATGTGTGTACCTCTATCTCGACCCACCGATGTTATGGTCCACAGGTGTGCTGTTCATGTATGTGTGCTGTTCATGTATGTGTGCTGTCCATGTATGTGTGCTGTTCATGTATGTGTGTACCTCTATCTCGACCCACCGATGTTATGGTTCACATGTGTGTTGTTCATGTATGTGTGCTGTTCATGTATGTGTGCAGTTCATGTATGTGTCATGTTCATGTATGTGTGCTGTTCATGCATGTGTGCTGTTCATGTATGTGTGCTGTTCATCTATGTGTGTACCTCTATCTCGACCCACCGATGTTATGGTTCACATGTGTGCTGTTCATGTATGTGTGCTGTTCATTTATGTATGTACCTTTATCCCGACACACCGATGTTATGGTTAAAATGTGTGCAGTGCATGTATGTGTGCTGTTCATGTATGTGTATACCTCTATCTCGACCCACAGATGTTATGGTTCACATGTGTGCTATTCAAGTATGTGTGCTGTTCATGTATGTGTGCTGTTCATGCATGTGTGCTGTTCATGTATGTGTGCTGTTCATCTATGTGTGTACCTCTATCTCGACACACCGATGTTATGGTTCACATGTGTGCTGTTCATGTATGTGTGTACCTCTATCTCGACCCACCGATGTTATGGTTCACATGTGTGCTGTTCATGTATGTGTGATCCTCTATTCCGACACACCGATGTTAAGGTTCACATTTGTGCTGTGCATGTATGTGTGCTGTTCATGTATGTGTGTACCTCTATCTCTACCCGTCCGATGTTATGGTTTACATGTCTGCTGTTCATGTATGAGTGCTGTTCATGTATGTGTGCTGTTCATGCATGTGTGCTGTTCATGTATGTGTGCTGTTCATCTTTGTGTGTACCCCTATCTCGACCCACCTATGTTATGGTTAACAGGTGTGCTGTTCATGTATATGTGCTGTTCAAGTATGTATGTACCTTTATCCCGACCCACCGATGTTATGGTTCACATGTGTGCTGTGCATGTATGTGTGCTGTTCATGTATGTGTGTACCTCTATCTCGACCCACCGATTTTATGGTTCACATGTGTGCTGTTCATGTTTGTGTGCTGTTCATGTATGTGTGCTGTTCATGCATGTGTGCTGTTCATGTATGTTTGCTGTTCATCTATGTGTGTACCTCTATCTCGACCCACCGAAGTTATGGTTCACATGTGTGCTGTTCAAGTCTGTGTGCTGTTAATCTATGTGTGTACCTCTATCTCGACACACCGATGTTATGATTCGCATGTGTGCTGTTCATGTATATGTGCTGTTCATCTATGTGTGTACCTCTATCTCGACCCACCGATGTTATGGGTCACACTTGTGCTGTTCATGTATTTATGCTTTTCATGTATGTGTGCTGTTCATGCATGTGTGCTGTTCATGCATGTGTGCTGTTCATGTATGTGTGCTGTTCATGTATGTGTGTGCCTCTATCTCGACCCACCGATGTCATGGTTCTTAGATGTGCTGTTCATGCATGTGTGCTGTTCATGTATGTGTGCTGTTCATGTATGTGTACTGTTCATGTATGTGTGATGTTCATGCATGTGTGCTGTTCATGTATGTGTGCTGTTCATCTATGTGTGTACCTCTATCTCGATCGACCGACGTTATAGTTCACATGTGTGCTGTTCATGTATGTGTGCTGTTCATGTATGTATGTACCTTTATCCCGACCCACCGATGTTATGGTTCACATTTGTGCTGTGCATGTATGTGTGCTGTTCATGTATGTGTGTACCTCTATCTCGACCCACAGATATTAAGTTTCACATGTGTGCTGTTCATATATGTGTGCTGTTCATGTATGTGTGCTGTTCATTCATGTGTGCTGTTCATGTATGTGTGCTGTCCATATATGTGTGTACCTCTATCTCGACCCACCGATGTTATGGTTCACAGGTGTGCTGTTCATGTATGTGTGCTGTTTATGTATGTATGTACCTTTATCCCGACCCACCGATGTTATGGTTCACATGTGTGCTGTGCATGTATGTGTGCTGTTCATGTATGTGTGTACCTCTATCTTGACCCACCGATTTTATGGTTCACATGTGTGCTGTTCATTTATGTGTGTTTTCATTTATGTGTGTTGTTCATGTATGTGTGTACCTCTATCTTGACCCACCGATGTTATGGTTCATATGTGTGCTGTTCATGTATGTGTGCTGTTCAGGTATGTGTGTACCTCTATCTCGACCCACCGATGATATGGTTCACATGTGTTCTGTTCATGTATGTGTGCTGTTCATGTATGTGTGTACCTCTATCTCGACCCACCGATGTTATTGTTCACATGTGTGCTGTTCATTTATGTGTGTACCTCTATGCCAACCCACCGATGTCATGGTTCACATCTGTGCTGTTCATGTATGTGTGCTGTTCATGTATGTGTGTACCTCTATCTCGACCCACCGATGTTATTGTTCACATTTGTGCTGTTCAAGTATGTGTACCCCGAAAGTCTTGAGTCATTTTTTTGGGTCGCCAGTGAAACATTTCTCCACGAACAATTGGTCCTCGGTTTATTTCTATTGAATGTTTCTCTTTTATGATAACAATGACGACACGGCATTAAAAAAAAAATGTCTTGACGAAGCTTCACATCGGCAGCTATAACGTTGTCACTTCTAGAGGCGTCGCTATTACATTTGTCATATTTAGGCTATATGCCGAACAGACACAAATTACACATTTTGTAATCTAAACAACGTGTGCTTGCAAAATTTTTACTGAAATGTTAAAATGATTTGACCGAGGAGCTGAAGGAAAAACATCAGATCCACCTCCTCTTGATCACATAAGGACAACAGATCCACCTCCTCTTGATCACATAGGGACAACAGATCCACCCCCTCTTGATAACATAAGGACATCAGATCCACCCCCTCTTGATCACATAAGGACAACAGATCCACCCCCTCTTGATCACATAAGGACATCAGATCCACCCCCTCTTGATCACATAAGGACATCAGATCCACCCCCTCTTGATCACATAAGGACAACAGATCCACCCCCCCTTGATCACATAAGGACATCAGATCCACCCCATTTTGATCACATAAGGACAACGTATCCCTCCCTAACCCCTTCACCTCAAATCCTAACCAAAACAACAGTGCCGCATGATGAAGCTAAAACTTTCTTTTGCTTTTTTTACATTCTGGTTACATTCTGTTTACATTCTAATTACATTCTAGTTACATTCTGGTTACATTCTGATTACATGCTGGTTACATGCTGATTACATTCTGGTTACATTCTGTTTACATTCTGGTTACATTCTGATTACATTCTGGTTACATGCTGATTACATTCTGGTTACATTCTGATTACATTCTGGTTACATTCTGATTACATTATGGTTACATGCTGATTACATTCTGGTTACATTCTGATTACATTCTGGTTACATTCTGATTACATTATGGTTACATTCTGATTACATTCTGATTACATTCTGATTACATTCTGGTTACATGCTGATTACATGCTGATTACATTCTGGTTACATTCTGATTACATTCTGGTTACATGCTGATTACATTCTGATTACATTCTGGTTACATTCTGGTTACATGCTGATTACATGCTGATTACATTCTGGTTACATTCTGCTTATATTCTGATTACATTCTGGTTACATTCTGGTTACATTCTGATTACATTCTGGTTACATCTATGGTCGTCATTGTCTGAACCCAGCCAGTCAAGGCTTTACGAATTACCACCGCTCTAGGTTTGATTTTTTTTTTTCAAATCTTAACAACAGACACATTTTTTTATTATTATTATTACTATTTTTTGATTGCGGGTTGCGGGAGGGGGGACGGGGAGGGGGTGGTGCACTAGGAAATACAGCCCCCTCTAATCGTATGACTTAGTCACGCCTCTGATAACATTTCAGGGGGACGCACGATACGTTAAGTTGTGAGAAGAGAAGGGCGCCATTGTCCGACATTGAGTTCCCAATCCTTTAAAAGTCATCAATGGGGGGGAGTGGATAAGGGGGGGGGGGAGTGCTCCGTTTAACACAGCGGTTCTCAACCTTTCCCAGGGTTTGCCTAAGACCATCTGAAAACACATATCCTTACAGCTATGAAGTAGCAACGAAAAAAATTGTGTGGCAGGGGGTCGCCACGACAAGATAAACTGTATTTAAAGGTCGCGGCACTAGAAAGGTTGAGAACCACTGGTTTAACATCTTCACGTTGGTATACGTTGTTGGGCGGGGGGGGGGGGG
>CAXITT010000538.1:325427-352311 GCA_964033795.1 Lymnaea stagnalis | reverse complement strand
TCACGGTCCTTCAAGTGCACGGGGGTGGGGGTGAATTAGTTTTGTCAAAGCTTCGACAAACACGCTAATATAAAAGGAGGTGGTGGCCATGAATAGCGTTGCACCGTCAGCTTTTGTGATGGCCTGGATGAAGGAGAAACACGTCGCCCAATTTTTGTTCAGGGCAAGTTTAAAAACCTGAATTAAACTAACGGTTGGCTTTCTTCTTCTTCGTATTTTTTTCTAAACATAGAAATTAATTTATACTATGGCAGTAATGATCTTTATGTAAGACAGGCTTCACAGGCAGACAAAGCAGAAGATTTGAAGCTTAATAGCAAGGGGAGGGGGTAGGGGGTGTTGATGGCACCTGGAGTTTGGTGACGTCCTGGTCAGTCCTTGACATTGCTGCCTCTCGATGACGGGAATAAAATACAAAACAAACGGAACATACATTAAACATTAGCCACTACGTAAAGATTGTAACAGAGCGCAAATGCCGCGCTCCAAAAGTAGCTACACTCACTACACACCTGTGAGCATGAGTCCATGCATTCTACATAATATTTATTATCAGTGGTGTAGAAAGGGGGTGTGGAGGGGGCAGTCTGCCACGGGCGGCACCCTTTTTTATATTGGAAAAGCTTGGGGGTGAGGGGAGGAATTTTCGGCCAACTGAAGATTTTTTCGTGGACAATGGCTGGCAAAAAAACGTATTACAATCTACGCAACTGCTTACAATATAAATATTTATATGGGTTCTACTTCCCCATCTATTGTCTAACATACGTAACGCACTATTGAGGTCTGGCACTTGACATAATTGACGCACTATTGTGGTCTGACACTTGACATAATTGACGCACTCTGTGGTCTGACACTTGACATAATTGACGCACTATTGTGGTCTGACACTTGACATAATTGACGCACTATTGTGGTCTGACACTTGACATAATTGACGCACTATTGTGGTCTGGCACTTAGCATCATTGACGCACTATTGTGGTCTGACACTTGACATAATTGACGCACTATTGTGGTCTGACACTTGACATAATTGACGCACTATTGTGGTCTGACACTTGACATAATTGACGCACTATTGTGGTCTGGCACTTGACATAATTGACGCACTATTGTGGTCTGACACTTGACATAATTGACGCACTATTGTGGTCTGGCACTTAGCATCATTGACGCACTATTGTGGTCTGACACTTGACATAATTGACGCACTATTGTGGTCTGACACTTGACATAATTGACGCACTATTGTGGTCTGACACTTGACATAATTGACGCACTATTGAGGTCTGACACTTAGCATACTTCATGCTCTGTTGATGTATTTTTTAAATATCCCCAATAATAGAAAAATATCAGATATTGGAGTCGGCGTCATTGGAGAATCTATATGACAAATCTCATATGCATTACAATATAAAAAAAAATAAAAAAAATTCAGGCTATTTTCGAAACAGTCTACTAAAGGAGTGGCCTTTCGAACATCTATTGGAGTCTTCTGAAGTGTTTGATTTCAGTTTTACAAGGTAGACATCTTGGGTAATCTCGTTTCAAAGAAAGTGTTCTCCTGTACCAAAGGCGTAGCTAATTGAGGGGGGGGGGGGGCAGACGTGGACAGATATCCCTGGGCGCGAGACTAGTTAGGGGCACCAAAATGTGCTTTGATATTACTTTATTGTTTAAAATAATGGAGCTGGGAGTTTTAAAAAAAGAGAGGGAGGCGTTTTAAAACGAATCTTGTCCCCGGGCGCCAAACACTCTAGCTACGCCTCTGAACTGTACACATTTTCGTGATTATAATCCTTTTTTTTTTCTGTTAGTCAATATTTCTCTCCCTCTATCTCTCTCTCTTCTTTCTATATGTTTTTTTATTTCTTTCTATGTCTCACTGGCTCCCCATAGGTTACCTGTCTCCATATTTTATCTCTCAAACCCACCATCTCACTTTCTCTGCCTTTCTATGTCTCACTGGCTCCCCATAGGTTACCTGTCTCCATATTTTATCTCTCAAACCCACCATCTCACTTTCTCTGCCTTTCTATGTCTCACTGGCTCCCCATAGGTTACCTATCTCCATATTTCATCTCTCAAACCCACCATCTCACTTTCTCTGCCTTTCTCTGCCTTTCTCTGCCTTTCTCTGCCTTTCTCTGTCTCTCTGTCTCTCTGTCTCTCCTGTTCTGGTGGCAATTTGCTATGAAGGCGATCAGTTCTGGTAGCGCCCCTGTTCTAGTGGCACCCTTTTATGGTGGCGCCCTGTTGTTGTAATAACTAAGTTATGTTATGAAACCGACTCGAGTGAACTCTGTCAAATTTGCATTATCCATTTGGTGTCCCCCCTCCCCAGTGACGTAACTGCCTAGGAGGTGGCATTTCAGGAGGGTGCGAGTAAAAGGGATGATAAGAAAAGATGCCTTAATTTAAGGTCTAAATGTTACAATATTTTATGATTTCTTTATTTACATTGTACTTTCTGCAATAAGTCACAAGTTTATTTTCTAAGATCTAAGTTCTTTTTGTTTTTCAATGAAGGAATTAGAAATTTAAACAAAAATTCTTCTAATTTTAAAACAATTTGACGGGGTTGAGAGACCTAGTCAAAGATTTCGTTAGGGGGTGCGAGACCTAGTCAAAGATTTCGTTAGGGGGTGCGAGACCTAGTCAAAGATTTCGTAAGGGGGTGCGAGACCTAGTCAAGGAATTCGTAGGGGGTGCGAGACCTAGTCAAGGAATTCGTAGGGGGTGCGAGACCTAGTCAAGGAATTCGTAGGGGGTGCGAGACCTAGTCAAGGAATTCGTAGGGGGTGCGAGACCTAGTCAAGGAATTCGTAGGGGGTGCGAGACCTAGTCAAAGATTTCGTAGGGGGTGCGAGACCTAGTCAAGGATTTCGTAGGGGGTGCGAGACCTAGTCAAAGATTTCGTAAGGGGTGCGAGACCTAGTCAAAGATTTCGTAGGGGGTGCGAGACCTAGTCAAAGATTTCGTAGGGAGTGCGAGACCTAGTCAAAGATTTCCTAGGGGTGCAAGACCTAGTCAAATATTTCCTAGGGGTGCGAGACCTAGTCAAATATTTCCTAGGGGTGCGAGACCGAGTCAAGGAATTCGTTAGGGGGTGTGAGACCTAGTCAAGGAATTAGTTAGGAGTGCATAATACAGAAAAGGTTGGGAAACACTGCTGCTATAAACGGTAACCTCAAAAAAACAAAAAAAAAAAAAAAAAAAAAAAAAAAAATCATGAATCGTGGATTGCAGTACCCTAGATCTTTTCTGCCTCATTAACATAACCATTGTCGACACTGGTGTGCAGAATTGAATCATATAATGCATATTTTGCCAGCTCGGTCTATTCATAGGTAAGCTGCGTGGGGGTGAGGCATTGGACGCATTCATATGCGGTGGAGTGACTTAACTGGGCTCGGACTGTGGTGGTTGTAGTTGGACTGTGGTGATTGTAGTAGGGCTATGGGGATTGTAGGTTGGCTGGGGTAACGGTAGGTAGACTGAGGTGCCTGTAGGTGGACTGTGGTGATTGTAGGTTGACTGTGGTGATTGTAGGTGGACTGTGGGGATTGTAGGTGGACTGTGGTGATTGTAGGTGGACTGTGGGGATTGTTGGTGGACTGTGGGGATTGTTGGTGGACTGTGGGGATTGTAGGTGGACTGTGGGGATTGTAGGTGGACTGTGGGGATTGTTGGTGGACTGTGGGGATTGTTGGTGGACTGTGGTGATTGTTGGTGGACTGTGGTGATTGTAGGTGGACTGTGGTGATTGTTGGTGGACTGTGGGGATTGTTGGTGGACTGTGGGGATTGTAGGTGGACTGTGGGGATTGTAGGTGGACTGTGGGGATTGTTGGTGGACTGTGGTGACTTTAGGTGGACTGTGGTGCCTGTATATGGCGTGTGGTGATTGTGGGAGGATTGTGGTAATGATAGGTAGACTGTGGTGATTGTAGGTGGACTGTGGTGCTTTTGGGTGGACTGTGGTGATTGTAGTTGGACTCTGGTGCCTGTATGTGGACTGTGGTGTCAGTAGGTGGTTTCTGGTAGCCGTAGGTGGACTGTGCTGGCTGTAGGTAGACTGTGGTCACTTTATGTGGATTGTGGTATATGTATGTGGACTGGTGTGCTTGCAGACATATAATGCGTTGACATATAAATTTCACTGAGACTAAAAATAAACTAGTACAAAAATAAGAGAAGTGAACAAGCCTTTGCTAACAATTCTATCTTAAAAATGATTGAGGAATAATCGTGTGTGTTAAGAATCTGGATGCGTTCATTGGCATCGCTAGGGTTAGTGCCACTTGGGGCGGACCAATATTTTGACGCCCCATTTCCATGAAATGAACCCTCTGAAGTTGTACCGAATGATGCCCATAAATTTAAAGAGGGTACGCGCCGTGTTTGGCGGGGCACGCCCATTCTAAGCTACTGCTTGCTTATAATGTGCATGTCAAACGTGTCTGTGAACGGTCGAAGGGTCAAATCAAACGCCTACCTGCCTGGCTTACTTAGTCGTGTTTTAATAGATTCACTCTCATTCGGGGCATATATATCTGCATATCATTCGGGCCTTATATGTCAGCATATCAATCGGGCCCTACATATCATAATATAATGTATAATTCGGGCTTTTTACATTTGCATATCATTTGGGCCTTATATATTAGCATATCATTCGGGCCTTATTATATGTCAGCATATCATTCGGGCCCTACATATCATAATATAATTCGGGCCTTTTGCATCTGCATATCATTTCGGCCTTATATATTACCATATCATTCGGGCCTTACATGTCAGGATATCATTCGGGCCTTTTATGTCAGCATATCATTCGGGGATTATATGTCAGCATGTCAGTCAAGAAGTCAACATAATCATAAACAAATTCAATATGCTATTTTTTTCAGAACATGAATTTTTTCCTTATTTTTTCTGAACATTATCTTTTTTTTTTAATCAATCTGATATCGTCCTAATTTATACATGTGATGTCACTCTGTATTTATTTATCCCAGAAACCTTTTGAAAGTTAAAAACGCCTGATTAATGATATTATGAACAATTCTTTTCTGATATTTACTTACAACACAATGACTGGCGTCCGTGTAGAATATAGCCTTAAACGGATTTCTCTGCCATTTTAGCTTTGGTGACGTCATCCAAACCAATGAAAAGAAAAAACAAACAAAAAAACACACAACAATTAAATAACCTCGGTGTTTTACAGCATCAAATGTCAATGGTTTGGGAACCACTGATCTAGATCTTAAAAGCCCGACCGACAAACAGATATTTACATATGTGTATTAACATGACCAAAAAAAAAAAAAGAAATTGCTCTTTCAAACGTAGGCGAGTTGAAGCCTTTTAACGATTTCGCCAGCGAGTGAGAACCTCGTATCTACTGTCATTAGCTAACAGTTACAAAGCTATCGAAGAAGATATTTAGTCTGGGATGTCTGCACACATTTGTGACACGACTGATTCACTTGATTCGGTTTTTTATTTTTTTTTTTTTTTTTTTTTTTTTTTAAATAAATTTTTTACAAAACTATCGAAGAAGATTTTTAGTCTGGGATGTCTGCCCACATTTTTGACACGACTGAGTCTCTTGACTCGGGTTTTTATTTTTTTTTTTATTTTTTTTTTTTTTTAAATAAATTTGTCGACCTGTTCTATCAGAGATAGGCACATGCACTTGTCGGGCAGGTTCATATGTCAATAGTGTGGTCGTCCTAAACTTCCAACGTGGGCTCATATCACAAATCTATTGATTGGTGCATCTATAGAATCAATCGGCTGCTTGGAATCAATGTGTCCCCAAAAATAGATCTTCTACCTTTTCGTTGCATCGAAAACTTGTAAACAAATCTCTATTAAATTGACTATCGATTATATCCACTACCATGTTGCACATCAGTTATAGTGTATATTATAATATGGCTGAGCCTGCTTTAAATGAATCACGCAGCTACAGTGTATAAAAGATATATTTTTAAAATTATTTTTTATGCTTTTTAAATTTCTTCTATAAATGTTGTTAACTATCGATTACAGTGTAAACTATTGATACGCTCTTAGGACATTTTTTTTTTCGATAATGGTTCAAATGGGAGTGTAATTTTCTTTTCGCCTTTTTAATATTAAAAAGGGGAATTCAGACACATGGCTTTAAAAAACAACTTAAAGCATATATTTTTTTTTCAAGAAATAAACTTGAAATACAACACTATGCGTAGGATTGGTTTTTAAATGGTTTATAGAATGATATTCCCAGGGCTGAATATTTCCTCAGACGTATTTAAAAAGGATAGTGTGGGCATTTGTGACTGCTGAAGTATGGAGACAACATTTAACGAATGAGATCCAGCTGAGTTTCCAGCCATGACTATTCATTGATTAGTTTCCAGTCACGACTTATCATTGATTAGTTTCCAGTCATGACTTATCATTGATTAGTTTCCAGTCATGACTTATCATTGATTAGTTTCCAGTCATGACTTATCATTAGTACATTTCACACAACGCCATTCGTTTAGAGACGTATTGACTTAAAGATGTCTTTCAGCGTAACTTTGTTAAAAAAAAACAAATGTTAATACTTTTAACACACACCAATACAAAACTGCAAAGCAAAGTATAACAAAAAACACAAGTATTTGGGAAAGTGCATATGGTAATGTGCATGTAGTATGTTATGTATCAGACCTCAATAGTGCATGAAGCATGTTAAGTATCAGACCTCTACAGTGCATGAAGTATGTTAAGTATCAGACCTCTATATTGCATGAAGTATGTTAAGTATCAGACCTAGATAGTGCATGAAGTATGTTAAGTTTCAGACCTCAATAGTGCATGAAGTATGTTAAGTATCAGACCTCTACAGTGCATGAAGTATGTTAAGTATCAGACCTCTATATTGCATGAAGTATGTTAAGTATCAGACCTAGATAGTGCATGAAGTATGTTAAGTTTCAGACCTCAATAGTGCATGAAGTATGTTAAGTTTCAGACCTCAATAGTGCATGAAGTATGTTAAGTATCAGACCTCAATAGTGCATGAAGTATGTTAAGTTTCAGACCTCAATAGTGCATGAAGTATGTTAAGTTTCAGACCTCAATGGTGCATGAAGTATGTTAAGTATCAGACCTCAATAGTGCATGAAGTATGTTAAGTATCAGACCTCAATAGTGCATGAAGCATGTTAAGTATCAGACCCCATTAGTGCATGAAGTATGTTAAGTATCAGACCTCAATAGTGCATGAAGTATGTTAAGTATCAGACCTCAATAGTGCATGAAGTATGTTAAGTATCAGACCTCAATAGTGCATGAAGCATGTTAAGTATCAGACCTCAATAGTGCATGAAGTATGTTAAGTTTTAGACCTCAATAGTGCATGAAGTATGTTAAGTATCAGACCTCAATAGTGCATGAAGTATGTTAAGTTTCAGACCTCAATAGTGCATGAAGTATGTTAAGTTTCAGACCTCAATGGTGCATGAAGTATGTTAAGTTTCAGACCTCAATAGTGCATGAAGTATGTTAAGTATCAGACCTCAATAGTGCATGAAGCATGTTAAGTATCAGACCTCAATAGTGCATGAAGCATGTTAAGTATCAGACCTCAATAGTGCATGTAGCATGTTAAGTATCAAACCTCAACAGTGCATTTTATAGGATGTTGTCAGACCCCAGTAGTGCATGTCGTATGTTAAGTGTCAGTCCTCAATCGTGCATTTCGTATAGTAAGCGTATACAAACCTCAGGCTAAACTTTATCACATCCGTTCTCACAGCCCACGCTGGTTTACAAGTCGGGGACCACATCATCACAGCCAACGGTGTCGACTTCCACTGTGTGGCCAACAGCGGTGCTGTCAAGGTCTTGTCCAGCGCGGCCCTCCTCAACCTCGTGGTCATCCGTACTGGCCGAGTGCCAGAGTGGAAGATAGCTAAGGAGCGAGTGCTATGGTAAGAGGACAATGCTGTGCAAACTTAAAAGTTTATTGTTATCTTTGTAGTTATTGTTGCTATTATCATTATTGTTGTTTCTGTTATTATAATTATTATTTGTATTATTATTACTATTACTAGTAGTAGTAGTTGTTGTGTAGTAGTAGTAGTAGTATAAGAAGTATTAAAAGTAGTATTACATAATGAAGATCGATATAATATACAGCATTGTTCAAGACTATCTCTTAAAACTTTTAATCACACTTCACGCTGTCGATTGTCTCTCTGCCCATCTCAAAAATTTTGTAACCATTTTATTTCAGTTTTCCTTTTCATGGAAAGCTAATAACTGTTTCATAACAACAGTCTTACAAGGCATTTTAGCCAAAAAAAAGTTTGACTGGTATATTTGAAATTTTAAAATCATATTTGAAAATCTCAGAAGACAACTAATTTGTTTAAAGGGTTGGTGAGTGGTTAAAAATTTGGCAAACATAGAGTAAATGAAATGAGCATTTGTGTAATTTTTAAAATAAGGTTTAGGCCTAGCTTGAAATAAAAGTTTTGAAATACACACACAAAAATTATTTATATTATTTACTAGTCTCCAACTTTCACTGTGTTAATCCCCCCTTTAAATGGTGTTAACCGCCCCCACCCCCTTTAAATGGTGTTAACCCCCCTCTTACACTTTGTTAATCCCCCTCTTACAAGGTGTTAATCCCCCACTTACATAGAGTTAATCCCCCCTTACATGGTGTTAATCCCCTCTTACATGTGTTAATCCCCTCTTGCATGGTGTTAATCCCAAGCATTTAATGTGTTAATCCCCTCTTACACTGCGTATAATCCCCCTTTTACACGGTGTTAATCCCCCATTCTACTTCTTCCTCCTCCACCAGGTACGATGTATCTCAGGGCCGTGTTGTGGCCAGCCCGCCACTGACTGAACGGCCCACCACCAACCTACCCCACGTGCTCGTTGAGAGGAAGGTGGTCATCACGGTCAACGACGACTCGGACTTTATCGGCCTGAACATCAGGGGAGGCAGCGAGTACAACATCGGAATCTACATATCCAG
The DNA here is from genome assembly GCA_964033795.1 of Lymnaea stagnalis. NCBI lineage: Eukaryota > Metazoa > Mollusca > Gastropoda > Lymnaeidae > Lymnaea > Lymnaea stagnalis. The sequence goes on along the minus strand of CAXITT010000538.1, from coordinate 343,260 downwards.
GTAAGGCACTGTATGGTTTCTGTCAACGGCAGAATCTACATATCCAGGTAAGGCACTGTATGGTTTCTGTCAACGGCGGAATCTACATATCCAGGTAAGGCACTGTATGGTTTCTGTCAACGGCGGAATCTACATATCCAGGTAAGGCACTGTATGGTTTCTGTCAACGGCGGAATCTACATATCCAGGTAAGGCACTGTATGGTTTCTGTCAACGGCGGAATCTACATATCCAGGTAAGGCACTGTATGGTTTCTGTCAACGGCGGAATCTACATATCCAGGTAAGGCACTGTATGGTTTCTTTCAACGGCGGAATCTACATATCCAGGTAGGGCACCGTATGGTTTCTGTCAACGGCGGAATCTACATATCCCGGTAAGGCACCGTATGGTTTCTGTCAACGGCGGAATCTACATATCCAGGTAAGGCACTGTATGGTTTCTATCAACGTCGGAATCTACATATCCAGGTAAGGCACCGTATGGTTTCTGTCAAAGGCGGAATCTACATATCCAGGTAAGGCACTGTATGGTTTCTGTCAACGGCGGAATCTACATATCCAGGTAAGGCACTGTATGATTTCTGTCAACGGCGGAATCTAGATATCCAGGTAAGGCACGGTATGGTTTCTCTCAACGGCAGAATCTACATATCCAGGTAAGGCACTGTATGGTTTCTGTCAACGGCGGAATCTACATATCCATGTAAGGCACCGTATGGTTTCTGTCAACGGCGGAATCTACATATCCAGGTAAGGCACTGTATGGTTTCTGTCAACGGCAAATAGAACAAAGTAGTAAACTAGTGGTTCCTTATATCAAGATTCTGTTGTTGTTTTTTTTTAAAGAAATGTGTAACCCTTAAAATTGACAACATCCCACGATGAGTGCTTGTAATGCTCTTGGCGACACTAGCATTGTTTTGTTTAGTCATCAATTCAGGTGGATCCCATCCATTGTCTTGTTCATATCCCCGATGTTTTTCAACTTTTTTTGACTAATCGTAGAACTCTCTCTCTCTCTCTCTCTCTCTCTCTCTCTCTCTCTCACTATAACCTCCAGGTTAGATCCTGGTGGTCTGGCTGCACGTGCTGCTCTGTCTCCTNTCCCATCCATTGTCTTGTTCATATCCCCGATGTTTTTCTACTTTTTTTGACTAATCGTAGAACTCTCTCTCTCTCTCTCTCTCTCTCTCTCTCTCTCTCTCTCACTATAACCTCCAGGTTAGATCCTGGTGGTCTGGCTGCACGTGCTGGTCTGTCTCCTGGCGATCAGATCGTCCGCGTCAACGACACGGAGTTTCTTTACATCACCCACACAGACGCAGTGGACGCCCTCAGGTCGAGTGCTCACCTCATCATTACAGTCAGGGTAGGAAATAGTTAAGGTCTAGAAACGGGACAATTTTTTTTTCTTTTTATTTATGTGTATAAAGAAATAAATGTAGCCCTATCGAGTGGTTGGTGGTTTGGTAATACACCGTGCCGAGTGGTGGGTGGTTGGGTAATACACCGTGCCGAGTGGTGGGTGGTTGGGTAATACACCGTGCCGAGTAGTGGGTGGTTGGGTAATACAGTTTTAATTTGTATAAATAAGCCAGTAAATGAAGTCTTGAGACCCTGTGGACGTCGATGATTGAGCCAACCTACACGATCTAGATCAGGGGTCACCAACTCAAATCCTCCGGGGGGGGGGGGGGGGAGGGGGGAACTGGAGGTAGAGTCTGAGTAAGACTAGGCCGCATCAAGTAGTCCACACACAAAAAAAAAAAAAATGATTAAAAATTCAATAAAGTACAACTGTAACAAACTGCTCAACCTTTATTAATAACAAATAAAAACTTTGAGGGTTCTCAAGAACAAGGCTTCATTTTCTTCCTCCTACTGCTTGTTGCCAGAGACCTGGCAGCGATTCTTCTTACATCTGAGCAACATTTGGTTTGAGTGAGGAAGTATCTGAGACCCTCAGTATAGCTTGAAGATGCCCATCAGTACGATTAGCCCTGAACTTTGACATAGTGGAAAAGATCTTTTCACACAGATAGGTCCTCCCAAAAAGACACATGATCCGCTTGAACAACCTGGAAATCTCAAGGGAGGTGAAGGGCAGTTCTCTAATAAATTATCCATGTTTGTATCTTTTTTCCATTCACTCACCCCCGCCTCCCTTTTTTGAACTTAGAATTGCACTAAAGATCAATTAGCTCCATTTGAAGAGAAAAAACAAGTTGTGAGGGGGTGGGGAGGCATCTTCTACATTGAAGGAGAATAGGTCAGCAAAAAGTTAAAAAGTGGCTATGTGTATTTTGAAGTCTATAAACATGTGATCACATTCTTCCTGTAGCTTTGCAATGGCATTAGTATACTTGCTAGTGAATGGTGTGCCCGAGTCCATAAAGTACGTTGTATGTTGGGAACTGGCAGTGGTTTCTCTAAGGACCATAACACTGACAACCCCTGGCCTTGTAACTTCTTGTTGAGTAAATTCAGCCCTGTCCATGAGCCATTTGGGAATCACTTAGCACAGGAACAACCACCCCATGCTTCTCCACGAAGAGTTTAAATGCTAAAACGTGTTCAACCACTAGGCCGGAGCATGCAATATCTATGAATCATGATACAAAGGAAGATGCTATTGTAGGGAGAATGAATTTTGAATTTTAGACTAACCCTATTTTGAAAGTGACCAAGCTGGAAAGCTCGGAATTGTCCTCACTCGTAAACACTAGCGGCAATTTTAACAGGGACTCTTTGATACCGTGTCAGATTGCTACTGTTTATAATTTATGGTTGTGCATTACCCACTAACTAAATTTTTAAACTTTTCTCAAAACAGCACTTAGGTATTTTTTGTCCCATAAAATGATATAAAATAAAAAAAAATTTAGTGTGATTTTAAAACGGTTCTTATCATTATCATCAACATACAAATAAATACCAACATTATAAAAATCATAATTAGACTGGTTGGTGAGATTTGAAATATCATTTTGCGGGCCGCGAGTTTGAGACCCCTGATCTAGATACTTGGCTATTGCAATGATAAGGTCCTAGATACTTGGCTATTGCAATGATAAGGTCCTAGATACTTGCCTATTGCAATTATAAGGTCACCCGCGGGGGTCTATGTAAGATTTTACTCATAACAGTACTTTTAACGCAAGCAATAGAAAGTATAATTGTCAGTTGAACACCTGGTGTCCACGGTAGGTTTATTTGAGACAGCGCACAATTCAGCATGTGTAACTTTCGCGATATCAATTATAGCTATTAGTTGTAAACGCACGCACACACGTGGCAGTATGTTTAACAAAGGCGATATCAGGGTTAAAGGGTACATTCAACGAGCTCGGGCGAGTGATTTAAAGCACTACTTAACATGGTCAGCAATAAACGGGAATCGCCCATCACAACCACAGAATAAATAAAATGTACTCAACACAATCAGGTTGTAACATGCATTTTACACAAGAGCGGACAGATAGACCGGTGACAGAACTAAGAAATAGTTACGCTCTCCCCAAGTGCGTCTCGATTCAAATCGAACGCTCATTCTGGGCCTCACCCGAGATAGGAACCATGCTGAAATTTGGAGGGCGACAACGTCATTGTCAGCCTTAAAGGATAAGCGCAGGTCACCTGCAGGTCACGTGGTGGTCACGACTCACGGTCAATCGCCGTGCAGGATTGCAACGTGTTCGAATAGTTCCCAGCATACAGCGTTGTGCTATTTTTTTTAATTTGAGTGGGGGTGTACGTGTTATAGTGTAGCACTGGGGCTTACCAACAGCTATCACAATGACACTCAGAGAATGTGTCAAGGATTCTTATTGACACCTTGCACATAAATATTTTAATTAAAGCATGTTTATTTATTTTTAAACTCTGTTCTTGTGTGCACATGCACCAAGATCAGGTAATTTATAAATTATAGATTGGTGCTTTCCAACTCTTAAGTGCTCTTAAGCTTCGTAAATTTTAAAATTAATACCGATTGTATTAAAATTATTACATTTTAAAAAATAAATTTGACATTGCAAGAATGCTATTATCTAGACATATAATGCAAGTGCTAGCACTTTTTTTACACAATTGTTTTATCATGAACACATCCTTTCCAGTCGGTAGGTAAGTTCCCCGTGTTCAAAGAACTGTGTGCGGAATACACCTGGAGCGACGGCAGCACCTACAACACCGTCGTCGGCCGAACGAAAGTTGTCACAGGTTAGCATTGAAATGGAGGGTCAGTCCTACCTCGTTCTGGAGCATTAGTGGATATAACTAACTTCTATTGTAAAAGTTTCTCTATAGCGTACTCATCTACTGTAGAGTAGATTTTAAAAACTGCAACCGGACAAATATACTGTTTGAACCGCATGGCCGGCCCTACGGTTGCTGGCGCCCCGGGAAAGCTTAAATTTGGCACCCTGAGCAAGCTTAACTTTTGGGCCGCGGCCAAGCTTAAAAATAAGTATAATCATAAAAATGTGTGCAAGAAAAAAAACTGGCGATTAGGTAATGAGTTTATTACCTATGCTTTTGCTTTTTAACAAATAATGAATTAAACAATTATTTTCTTAACTTGTATTTGGACAGTACGAATAATCAGCCTACCGATTACATTTTCGTCTAGCTGTTAGATAAGCAAATCTTTTGATTGCGTTTTCTATTTTTCTTCCATGGTGCCCTCATGCAATCTATATTCCTATTTTCGAAGATCCCTGATGGTGCCCTAAGCAAATGGCGCCCCGGGAAACTGCCCGAGTTGCCGGTACCTTGAGCGGGTCCTGGTTTTAATTATAAAATAAAAATAAAAAAAGTTGAAATAAAAATAATAATAAAATAAGATGAATTCGCAATTCAGTTACTCGCCAATGCTTATAAGGCACGTTTTTCGTTGCCAGGCCCGGCTGCCAACAGTTCGAGACAGCACATCCAGAGAACCAGAGCCAGGGAGAGCAGCATTGATCTGACCCCCTTGAGATACGCCCGGGCCGGCAGCAGCCAGCATCTCGATGACACAGATCTCGATAACATCCAGGCGATAGAGGATCTTGACCAGGCCCTGGAAGTCGAGGTGAGAAAAGGACACTGTACTAAACTTAGTCTTCAAGGTGGGGGGGGGGGCAGGATGACGCAGCCAGCATCTTGATGACACAGATCTCGATAACATCCAGGCGATAGAGGATCTTGACCAGGCCCTGGAAGTCGAGGTGAGAAAAGGACACTACACTAAACTTAGTTCTCTGTTAGTCTTCAAGGTTGAGGGGGGGGGGGGGCGCGATGACGCAGCCAGCATCTTGATGATACGGATCTCGATAACATCCAGGCGATAGAGGATCTTGACCAGGCCCTGGAAGTCGAGGTGAGAAAAGGACACTGTACTAAACTTAGTTCTCTTTTAGTCTTCAAGGTTGGGGGGGGGGGCAAAGAGTGGGGAGACTCTTTCACAATAACTGTTTTTTTAAAAAAATTTTTTAAAACTATGACATTTTAGGACTACGGGCTGTTGACTTGCACTTCAGTCAAGGATTGCTTTAAAAAAAAAAAAGTATACGTTTTTTGAAAGATGGGGTCACCTGGCATGTGGTACCGGCTTGTGAAACTTGAATTGTAACATATACTGCGCCGGCATTCAACTTTATATACTTACCATATTAAATGAAATTGGACTAACAAGAGATATTACAGATGGTTTTATCCCTGCACGCCTCAAAGTAAACATTAGGGATACGAATAGTTGTTTGAATTTAACTGACTTCAGTTTCCCTCTTCATTCTGACCAATACATTTCATATGAGACAACTGAAACTAAGGGCTATACTTAAGGGGATTGCTCGTGGTACCGTTTGTCAGTTGGAAATGAACCGCTTAATCTTTCATATTGAAATGAGGGAAAGTTTTGGTATATATTATACGCTCTCTTCACCGCTCCCCCACGACCGGGTTTTTTCCGAACAGTCACCTCTTGCTCAACTTATCACACTGGGAAATTGTTTTAGAACTTTAAAAAAAAAAGATAAGGACAAAAAAATAAGCCTCTAAGACAGTGGTTCTCAACCTTCCTAATGCCGCGACCCTTTAATACAGTTCCTCATGTTGTGGTGACCCCCAACCATAAAATTATTTTCATTTGCTACTTCATACGTATGTGATTTCTGATGGTCTTAGGCGACCCCTGTGTAAGGGTCGTTCGGCTCCCCAAAGGAGTCACGACCCACAAGTTGAGAACCGCTGCTCTAAGATATGTGAATGCTACAAAGTGTTAGTGAAGCGTTTAGGTGAATGAGAATCGTTTCTTCATAGAAGAGCCAATGGGGGGAAAATTAACATACGCGCGTCTTTCTTTACGTTTCAGTCCAAACTTTTTTACCCCGGTGATAAAGACATCTTGTTCCGAAGGAACCACGAGGACACCTGGCAGGACATTGAAAGCATCAAGGACAACTACTCGAGGGTCGGCGACGTGTCGCACACGTGGTCAGCCCGCGACTCCGACATTCACAGCTCTGACGCCAGCGACCGGGAGCTGGATTACACCACGTTCTTGGAGCAGGCCATGCAGCAGAAGGACACGAAAGATCGGGCTAGGATGACGAACGGGAAGGCGCTGAGCGCTCCACAGCCGGAAACAGAAACTGTGATAGAGACTGTGATAGAAGAGGAAGGCGTGACCTCCTTCTCGTCATCACCGTCCCCGAAATCGCCCGGCTCGCAGTATTCGGGGTCTGACGTGTTCAACAGAGAGATCGCGGCCACCGACCGCGTCTACGCCCAGGTCAATGACCTGACTGGCAAACACCCGGCCGGCGCCCAGGCCCGGACCCAGGCCCGCGCCAGTGTTTCCAGCGTGAGTTCGGACTCGTCGCCGATTTACGCCACCGTGAATAAATCCACCAAGAGGCTCTCCGTGGGCAGCCATGCCGTTGTCGTCAATGGGTCAGCGGAGCCCGATGAGGAAACTTTGGCGTCACAGCTCCAGTTGCTGGAGGCCAGGAAGTCGAGCCTGAGTAGCTGGGAGTTATCTCGGGTTGCAGGGGGCGCTGGGGAAACCCCGCATTCGTCTGAAGGTAAGTTGGTTTGCTTTGGTCATTTTAAATATTTAATTATTAAAATTCAAGCTCAGACCACCAAACGCTTTATACAAAATTGGTCCTATTGCTTTGTATGGAGACAAAAAAAAAAAAAAGAAAGGCACCACTATTTTCAATCATGGCACAAATGCGCACTATTTTCAATTACAGCTCTAAAGCGCACTATTTTCAATTACAGCACTATAGCGCACTATTTTCAATTACAGCTCTAAAGCGCACTATTTTCAATTACAGCTCTAAAGCGCACTATTTTCAATTACAGCACTAAAGCGCACTATTTTAAATCACAGCACAAATGCACAATTCAATATTTATATTTCATTTTCTATTTTTCCGCTCTTCTCAAAATAAAACATTTTTTGTTATCAGAGGATCGCTCTGCCTCAGCCAGTGGACAAGCATTTACTAATAGTCCTGTTTTCAGCATTGCCTTTCCTTTTATTATCAACATATTCTTTTGTAAGCAGAGATGTAGCTGGCCGGTGGGTCCCGTTGCCTGGACCTCATTTCTTGGGTCAAAAGTGTCTTTAGTTTTATAAAGCAGTAACGCACAGCAGAATAGAGTGCTTAAGGGATAGTTAAGGTTGGACTAACCCCCACCCCCCCTCCCCGGTCAAAAGATCACCTATGCCCTGCCAATAAGTTTTTTTTTGTTGTTGTTGTTGTTTTACCCTTAGATATCACGGTGCTTGAAATATCAAATGTATTTACGGTACGGGATTTATTATATGAACTGAGAAATGAGATGAAATAGATTATTTTGTACACACATATTGCGCTAAATATTTCCTTTAAAGTGGTCTGCAGAAACCTCGTGGAATATTATGTGTTTGTCTTTTTACCTGGATACCCTACATTTAAAAAAAAAAAATAATTAAATTATTGTAAACCTAAATAAATTAATTAAACTTCAATTTTTTTCCAGCATAAAATTTGTAAAAATGTTTTAAAAACTATAGATGCCTCCTTACTAAAATTTATAATTTATTTTCTTACTGTTGTATCAAATGAAAATTATTGCTTAAACAAGATTCACTACTTATAAAGTCACGTTTATTGATAAGACATGCAACGTAATTGGTAGAAGTAAAATCCTTCTTGCCATTCATTGCTTCTGTTGTACATATGAAGGTACTAACCCAGGGGCTCTGAACCATTCTTGCCATTCATTGCTTCTGTTGTACATATGAAGGTACTAACCCAGGGGCTCTCAACCATTCTTGCCATTCATTGCTTCTGTTGTACATATGAAGGTACTAACCCAGGGGCTCTCAACCATTCTTGCCATTCATTGCTTTTGTTGTACATATGAAGGTACTAACCCAGGGGCTCTCAACCATTCTTGCCATTCATTGCTTCTGTTGTACATATGAAGGTATTAACCCAGGGGCTCTCAACCATTCTTGCCATTCATTGCTTCTGTTGTACATATGAAGGTACTAACCCAGGGGCTCTGAACCATTCTTGCCATTCATTGCTTCTGTTGTACATATGAAGGTACTAACCCAGGGGCTCTCAACCATTCTTGCCATTCATTGCTTCTGTTGTACATATGAAGGTACTAACCCAGGGGTTCTCAACCATTCTTGCCATTCATTGCTTCTGTTGTGCATATGAAGGTACTAACCCAGGGGTTCTCAACCATTCTTGCCATTCATTGCTTCTGATGTGCATATGAATGTACTAACCCAGGGGTTCTTTACCATTTTTGCAGCACAAAAACATCTTCTTGATTTCAAAAACCTATCGTCACCTATCTATTTCAAAATATATTTCACATATCCCTTGATACTTCTTCACGCCCACAACTCCGTGTGGGAGGGGGGGGGGAGAGAGAAAGGGATTAAGAACACCTGCATTAACTGGAAAAACTTTTAAATTAAAAGTTTCTTTTAGCTAAAGCTTTATTATAGACTACATCGTTTTACTTATAAAAATTGTGTCTTTTAGTTGAAACTTTTATTACAGGCCAGATAGTTTTACTTAATTAGTGTCTTATTATTTCCCAAACTTAGTGCATGGAGTGTCTTTCTTTTTTTTTTTTTAAATTTGATTTTTGATATTTGATTTAAAAAAATTATTTATTTTAACATAATTAGAGATGCACTCTTCTTTTCCCCCTATTATTTGATCTCCCCCCGGCCCCCACTTTTTTGCAGCCATGTCTGATGTGTCGTCTCCAGATTCTGATAAACAAAAATACGGGACGTGGAATTCTCTAAAGAAAAAAGTTAAAGGCAGCTTTCGGATAAAAGGATCTGGAAATAGTAAGGTTTTTTAGATGCCCCAAAAGTCAAATCGTCATGGAGATGTATTCTTCGTAATTCTTCCTCAAACTGAAGAATTTTTAAAAACTTTTTATTCTTTCTTCTTTTTTATTTATTTATTTTTTTTAATATATATTTATTTTTTTTTTAAAACACTCGAGGGTCTAGATTCTAGATATTACGGTTTCAAACGTCTAGAAGAAAAAAAAAATCAATACATAGCTCTAACTCTAAGGTTTCCATTTCAACAAACGCATATATAATTTAAGAATTCAATATTTCTATTTTAAATAGAATATCGGATTATTGATTGCACGTTAGGAATGAATATTTATCTTTTCTAAGATCTCACTTACTGAGTGTCTTTTTTTTTTTTTTTTTTTTTTTTTTTGGTTTCAGAGAAGAGAACCTCCCTTACTCATGACGATGGTATGTTTTATTACACTACACAGTTTAAAATAGATTTTGTTTAAACATAGGATTTAACAAAAGATTTTTTCATACAACATATGTGTGTAAAAGGGGGGGGGGGGTTGTTAAAACTGTCATTACGGCCAATGTCTATGATTGGGTCAGAAAAAAATTTCCGGCACTTTTTTTAAATAACAACACAAAAAACAAAAAGAAATTGTTAGGCCTATTTTTTAAAATAAACATTGTATTATTAGTTCATCTCATTCAAATAGTACTTCTAAAATACATATTCTATTTGAAGAAGGGAAATAAATAGCTTAAACATGTCAATTTCTTTTTATCCTCTATTAAAAAAACAACAAAAAAACACGAAAATTAGATTCAATATTATTGTGTTGTATAATAAAATATAGGATATTAGATCAAATCGGCAGTACTTTGGTTTTAAATGAAAATCTTTCTTTCTTCGATACTAAGTTCGATGCTAGGCTGAAAATTTAACAAGATTGACAGGACGTTTTAGTGTGCTTAATTTAAACATCACCCTGAGTTGTTGTTTTAAAAAAATAAATGTTCATACTTTAAACCAAAATGTTTGTTTTGTCTTCTTATGAGTACAATAAATGAAATTAACATTCCTGCACGCCTGGTTTCATTTCTCAGTCTTCATGGCCAGCAAGACCAGCACGCCGATGGGATCACTGCGTCAGAAAGGCGTGTTTGAGCGCAGCTTCGGCTCACAAATCCTCAACACCCCGATAACCGAGCAGCGGTACAATCTGATGGGGATGCTCGAAGACCACGCCAGGCTCCTGCTTAAGGAAGACGAGTGCGCGGCTGTGATAAGACATATTCACACTGTAAGCCATCAACTCGGATGGTGTTGTTTTTTCTTTTTCTTCTTTAATCGCTTTACTCTCTGATCATGAGTAGTAGATCTATGAAAACTTACTTTGGCACATTAAATTAGACGCCCTGTAGATACTTGTGATTTAAAGATATCGACAACCCTTCTCAAAGCTTTTTTTTTCCTTATTTAAAATGTGTAAAACCCTTAAATGAAACATAATAGATTAAAACGTAAGGTTGATTAGCCTCAATTAACCCCTGTTTCACTGATACTATTTCGTTTTGTGGTAATGCACTCAGTCTGTTGGCGACACGTATGTTCTTGACTCCCTTTCACATCACACCCACTTCTGTTGTTTGTTTGTTTTTTGTTTTTTTGCTTAACTCTGTCTTTTATTCCGTATTTCTTGTTTAAATATGAGCATGTGCCTATTTATTATTACTATTATTCCAGTGTCTTATATGATGCGGTACCCCAGCCTAGGGCTGCGCTTCACATACAAATATTAGCAAACATAATCATGACGTTAAAAAAAAGTTACATATATTTTTTAAATTTTAAAAACAGCTTTAGACAAAAATATGCTCTCCACCCTCCCCAAAACTATTTAAATGTCAGGCCATGGACCGTACCCAGCAGCATCGTTTATCGGTCAAAATATAATATTTCCCTCATCCCTTGATACTGATAGGCTAAATAATTTCAAACTCTGGAAACGATTCCAAAATAAGGATTCCGGCTTCGGGCAAGGACGCCAAACTTTCACTCTGACTGCAACGTTCTACCACAACTCCGACCTGCAGACAATCGTGTTCTTAATGGTGGCTCCTTACGCACTTATATTTACTATATTTACAACAACCGAACACATAAACCATCAGGCGATCATACAAAGTTACCCAGCCCAGAGATACATGTTGCAGAAAACTTCGTTTATAATTTAAATCTGTTTGACGTTTAAACATTAATCTAATAGTAAAATAGTTCATTCTTGTTTGATCTTAGTATCACGACAACAAAGAACTTGATCGTCTGATGGAGCTACTGTTTACCATTCTGGACAAACCAGAGAAGAGGGCGCTGCTTTCTGACGTCAGGTATGTGTCCCTAATAAAAAAAAATAATGTAATTAATCAGCGTTTAGGTTGTAAGCAATTAAGCAATATATTCCATGATTATGTTACATGCTAAGGTCCTTGAAATTTGTTTTTTCTACAGAAATGTTATAGCCCCAAACCAATTAAAGCAGTTTGACATCTTAACTGCAAGAGTCAATCTGAATAGTCCCAACACACCTCTGAACAATGGCGAGCATCAAGGTGAAGATCAAACATTTTTAACTATAGTCAGGGGTGTATTCAAGATTAGAGGAAACCCTGCTCACTCAATTCTTTCGTTATTTACAACAACAAATATTAAATGAACATTACTTTGGTAGGCCTATTATTTTCAAGGCATATTTTCGACACCCACCCTGTATTTTTTTTCTGGACCCGCCACTGGTAACTGTCCTTTCTTTGTACACGTTTTCACGGTATTTTTTAACCCTCCAAACATTATTCTAATTTAAATTAGTGGGGAAAAATACGAGCCATTTAAAATTGAATGTTAACTGATTTTTTTTGTTTGTTCAGAACGCTTCAACTGGTTTCTTGAATCTTAGATTATGAATGCTATCCAATGTCTCCTACCTATCTGATAATCTAACATCTATGTTATCTCAGCCATTTTTTTTTCCTGCCTGAACCATATTCAATCTAAGCAATCTTTCCTAACCCATTTCACGTTTTTTGTTTGTTGTTTTTTTGTTGTTGTTGTTTTTAATCGACCTACAATCAAATAGTTTATTTTCAAAAAGTTCATTTCACATTATTTCGGAGTTTTAATAAAATCACATGGCATCCTTATATTTCTGGTCTAAGAAACACTAATACAATGATTGTATGTTGCTTTGTGTGATAGAACCGAAGTACAGACCGGCCAAGCCGGCAAGATCTAGACCAACTGCACAGACCAATGGGAAAACAGGATTCTACGACCTCACGTCACGGCATGGGAATTCCGCCGCAGACCGAGTCCCTTCCTTTTCCAGCGACGACTTCAGAGACATTCCCAGCCATTTAGAAGTGTAGGTTACAAATTACTTAAATCAGCTAAGAAAAAAAAAACATACAGAGGTTTTCAAGTAACTTTGACTGCAGTCTGAAGCCCTTTCAATAAACGTTCTGATAAATTATCAATATCGCAATCGGCTGGATCCCCACGGGGGTGTAATGAAATTGACATTTTAGAAAATGTGCGATTTGGTTCATATAATCTCATAGTCACTTTTACAGAATGTATAAATTATTTTATTAGGGGGCGGTGGGGTTGTCTGCCTTGTTATGCTTGCTAATGGCTTTTGAAAATCTTCTCAAAAAGTATTATGCAAATCACTCTTCAATTGAAAACACAGGTTGATTCTATTGTCATCCTAAAATTAATTTCCTCAGTGTAATCGTTGAAGAGGAGACTGTTCGGGAAAGCCCGGTAGTGAGGGAAGGTGAAGAGATTGTGTACATATCAAAGCATAAAATGAATCTAGGTAAGTTCAACTTAAAGTACAACTGCTAATAAATGCCACACAAGCTGACATTTAGCGGTGGTGATTGTCGCATAATTTGAACATTTTGAGAAGCAGAAAATCGTTTCAAAAACGAAAGAAAGGCTTAGGTTTAGGGGGNGGGGGGGGGGGGGGGGGGATTGTTAAATCAAATTTTTGTGGAACTAGTTTACACTATGACCGTGTGAAATGAAAAGCAACAGAAATAGGGTGTGAGGCTAGTAATTATTTTTTTAAAAAAAAAGCAATTGGAAAAAGGATTGATTTGTTGTTGTTTTTTGTCCACTCCTTTTTTTTAAACTGTGTGGGAACGTGTATTTAGTAGTATTTAAATGGAGGCTCCCATGTCGCCATCCCCTTCTGCCAACTTCGGCAAGAAACCATGATTAGTGTTTAAAAATAGACATGGTATTACGGAGGAGAGACTGTAATTAGGTTAGCAAAAAGGGAAATGTGTAAAACAAAGTATGGGAAACCTGAAAAAAAAAGGAACGCAGTACAGAGGCGTAGCTACAGTGTTTGGCGCCCGGGGACAAGATTCGCGCCCGGAGACAATATTCATTTTAAAGCGCTCCCTTTTCTTTTTTTTAACTCTCAAACCCATTATTTTCATCAAGAAAATAATATCAAAGCACATTTTGGCGCCCCAAACTAGCTGGCGCCCGGTGACATCAAACAACGAACGGGTCGCCAAGAATCCTTCATCAGGAAAAAGCAACAATAAAACAGAATTCATTAAAATAAAACTTAGCCCAATCCTCTCAAAATAACACAATCCTCTCGCTGCTCTCTCGGATACTGCATTTCAGTCATGCGTTTCTGTAAACAAAGCATCTCAGTTTTTTTTGTTATATTCTATGTCTGTATTTTTTTATTTTTCTCAATTCATACATTTTAATGTGACATTCCCAGGTCTAGAGCTTATCGGGGGTCGTAACCATTCAGACGATAAAGCCATCAGGGTAAAAAATGTCAAGGCCGGTGGGGCAGCATCAGACGATCAGAGATTGCAGGTGAGTTGCCAGGAGGGTGAATCGTTCTCATCATTTCGTTGGGTTTTCATCAACCAGTGATGAAATTATTGCTGCTTACAGCCCGCAAAATTATTATCGATCCTTGAATAACGTGATAATATATTTGTTGCAACATTTCATTGATAAAAATTGTGTTTGGGTTTGAAGAAGTTATCATAGCTCAATGTTCACTGTTTCAATACTCTCTATGTTACAAATTTAACCACCATGTCAAACACTGCTGTTCTAAATGATTCCCTTTTCTCCACAGCCTGGGGTGGAGATCACCAGTATAGATGGCACGTCTGTTGAAGGAATGAGTAAAGAGGAGGCCGAGGCCTTGCTGCAACGAGCGTTCATTCGGAAGACGCCAACGAACCTGGGGATACACATTCGGCACTGAAATGAGCTTTAGTTCTGTAATGCTCTGAACTCGCCAGTTACATAATAGATTTACTATTATATACAGAAAATAAATGAACATTTTTTGGCCACTCTAACTGCCATATGGCGTTGGCCATGTATCAATGCTCAAAAATGTTCTATCTATTTACATACTGTTTTATTAACACACAAAAAAATCAACTGAAATAGATTTTCTTTTCTTGAAATCAATTTAATTGGATTCTAATATGAAAACATAAGATTGTTATCACATTCCGTTTGTGCATATGTCTCCTAAGTTTGAACTATTTATTATGTGTTATCTCGTGCGAAATTTGCCTGCATTAAGTTTAAGAATCTGTGGGGTCAAGGAAATTGATGGAAAACAAGATTACAGCTTCCAAACAAAAGCCAGTTCTGATACTGCACAGCTGGGAGCTCCAGGGACGTAATCAACAATTAATTCCTACATGAAAATTTGGTTTCGTGTGTAATGGTTTGGCCAGACAATCCAATCATGAGATTTACACAGATTCGTGTATGAAAACTATATATATAAATTAATGAATCACCAGAACGTGATTTGCTTACGATATAAAGCTCAATTTTGCTCTCACAAAGAGGGAAGGAAACGTGAAACGTGTTCAAAGATACGTGATCATATTCTCAACACAAAAAAACACTGATCGTGAGTAGCGAGGTGGAAAATTCTTGACGGACTGTTTCAAGTTATTTCAAAAATACATGGATCTAATCGTGTGTACAAGCAGCTCTAGCATTAAAACTTTTCGCGTTATCTAACTCAGACCCTCATAGATTAACATAAAACAGAATGTTAAGAAGCTTCATTGGCATCGTGTCAGTCTGAGAAGCGAACACCAGAATTCATTTGAAAATCTCTTCTCGTGGTGAATTGAAAAACGGAATTCTCTGAACACACACGGTGCATACGTTTATAGACCAACGTAGCGTACCGTACCGGATGCCATCACAGGAGTGAATAGTGGCAGTGGGGGAGGGCGGATGAGCAGTACAGAAATGTCTGTGTGACCACATCGCCGATAATGACCCCGATCCCTCATGCCTCCACCTCCTAAGTCAGCCTCTCATTGAAACTATGTCAGTCGTAACTGATACAGAGCTATTTGTTTGAAAGATAGACATATTTAAGACTATCCAAATTTTTTTAAATTTAAAATTCTTGGTTAATTTTGTCAATATTCAAAACCATACGTTTCTATCTTCCTGGGTTGTTTAGATCCAATTAAGTGACAGGTTAACTTGCAGAAAATTGGCTTTAAAAAATTAACTTTATAACAGACGTGGGTGAATCCAGTGAGCTATGACTTGTACACATAAAATTTTATGGAGATACATTTATACAATTTTACTCTAAAATTAGTGAATGGGATTGCGATCCCTTCACCTGAATTCACTCTTGATGGCAACAGATAAACGCATGTACGAAATAGTTGTGGAAAAAAATGTATTGTGAAAGTGTTTTTTCTTTTCTTAAACTGTTCAAATCTGCTATTTAAAATGCAATTTTGTTGTTGTTTCTGTTGTCCGCCAAACGAGTATAGAATCCGTGTTTTCGTTAATTGTCCTCTATAAAAGTACGACAAATATTAAATGTATAGTTGTATATTATATAATCGTGTATTCTGATGGAAATGATTGAACGCATTATGTGTCATGTATTTACAACTAAATGTTTGTAAGCTATCCAGTTGGATTGTAACACAAATAAGCAAGGAACACGAGAAAGGTGGTACCGGTATTGAGAGTAATGTCTGTACATTTAAACATCTGATCAGCTGTTTAAGATGTCTGAATACAGTGAGTACTAAATATACTCAATAAAGCACCTACAAACATTCATGTGCCTTGATGAGCTGTCAGTGTGTTGTTTGTTTTAATTCCCCATATTATATTGCTTGGGGAAGTATGTGCATGACTGTGTATGTGTGTGTTTTTAGCTTGTAACATTAGTATGAGTAAGTATATCATGTTAAANATAGTATTTCAGTGATTGTTTGATGTTTACACCGAGGCATAGCTCGGGTGCTTGGAGCCTAGGGACATGGCTCAATTTGTTTACGCCTCACTTTAACTCTGAAAACAAAGATTTTCCATTGAAAAAAAAACAAAAACATTAAACCCCCCTTTGGCCCCCCCCCCCAACAAAAGAAAAAACAACAAAAAAAAACAACTATTCTAATCCGCCCCCCCCCCCCTTTTTTGCTCAACCTTCGCTACGTCAGCGTGTGTAGTGTGCAGGCCATACGCCTTATATGAGGCGTAACTCTCGGTAGTCATGTTTGGTGTTGATGGTGGTAGATGGTTGTAGATGGAGGTAGATGGTGTAGATGGTGGTAGATTGTGTAGATGGTGGTAGATGGCGTAAATGGTGGTAGATGATGGCAGATGGTGTAGATGGTGGTAGATGGTGGTAGATGGCGTAGATGGTGTAGATGGGGGTAGTTGGTGTTAGATGGTAGTAGATGTTTTTAGATGGTGGTAGGTGGTGTAGATGGTGCTAAAGGTGGTAGTTGGTGGTAGTTGGTGGTAGATGGTGGTAGTTGGTTTTCGTCGGTTCCAGTCAATACATGTTCCAGGCTCCAAAACTAAACAGGTCACTCAATTTGTTCAAGCTAATTTGAAACCTGATAGTCTTATTCCAGCTGAAAATAATCTCTACACGCCAAATACGGGATCAGTGGCGTAGCTATTAAAAAAAAAAAAAAAGTATAGTGTTGGTGCCGCCCCGGGTGGGCCAAGATTTTTTGCCACCCACCTTCCGCGAAAGAAAGTCTGCAGGTGGCCCGAATAAAGAATAAAGTGCCACCATGGGTCTGGTGCCATCCTTGTTTATAAATGAGACCAATATGATGCAATGTGTGGGCGATAATTCATGTGTTAGTTGTTGCAGACTGGGAACTTTTGTTGAAGGGTGGGAATACCTTACAGCTGACATCATTCGTAGAAAAAAGAATTGATATATCTCCCAAACTTATAGTTTAATTTTCATTAACTAGATGGTGGAAGATGACAGTCAAAATGAAACAATCAAGCCTTCAGACTAAAACAAGGGTCACCAAACTTTTTTCACAGCGGGCCGGATAGCGGAAAAAAAAAAAGATGATTGCGGGCTGGATAATCATTCTGTACAATAGTTGCAAGCCAGAACGAAAGCTCGGGGGGGGGGGG
>CAXITT010000538.1:315072-325374 GCA_964033795.1 Lymnaea stagnalis | reverse complement strand
GTGGCGGACAATGCAAAAAAAAAAAAAAAAAAAAATGCAAAGAAAACCAACATATTTACTTACTAATAAAGTTGGCAAAGAAGGTGACGTTAGCAAAAAGATAGTTACATTAGACCTAGTGCGCACACATTCGAACCTCAGCATCCAGTGCCAGAGAATACCACAGCAAAATCATAGCTTTCTCACGTATCTGGAACTATGCTCTCTCCAAGTTCTTCTGTTCTCCGCACTGAACATGCCGAATGGCTGTTAGTTCCCACCGCAGCGACTACGATGTTTAATGTCCTCTTATGTTTCCAACATTCCTCTTTCTTTCACCTCTTTACAGTTTGTGGTACCGTCGTTATCAGACTGTCATATAGCGGGAATCGGCTTAAATTGGATTCTTATTTTATTATTTTTTTAAACCAGCTTTTCCTAAAAACAAGATGATGTCATCCATTGTTAATTTTCTGGCATCCGTCTGTCACAATGTAGCGATGGTGAAGACTTCGCTGGACGAAATCCACAAGGCCTGGGATTAATCGCCTCTAACCACGCCGCTGGATAACCCATGGGAACACCGTGTTGATGCTACAACTTGGCACCAGTGGCGTCGCAGGAGTTGTCGGAATGTTTTAATTAATTCTTATTTAAATACATCTTGTTTTAGGCTCATCGGAGTTCGAGCTTGAACCAGTAACTTTATTTCTACCAGTGATAGACTGTGAAAATGTGATCTTTACATCCACTCAATATAAATTAATATCAATAGCAAAATACACTTCTGCAAAACAAAGTGACCGCAGATTGTATTATAAACGACGGCCATCTATTTTTAGCAGTTAACTTTTTTGACGCCAGCTTAACTCGATCCCACTAGGCACTGCAATGCGAGTAGTTATCGTATTCATAATTTAACATACTGTAATGTTTATTTATTTACTAGTAATATACCGTATTGTACGATTTTGAGAGGATATTCCACGAGTTACGCCTCTCTCTCTCTCCCTCTCTCTCTCTATCCATCTATCTATCTCTCTGTGTTTGTGTGTCTCTCTCTCTCCTTATCTTTCTATATACCCCTCTCTTATACACACACCCTCTTTCACTCACTCAATCACTCCAACACTACCAATTTTTCGTGACTCCAGGGCTCAGGGATCCAAACCATCAGAGGGTAGCAAGGATTGTCCATACAATCACAAATATCTCGAGAAAAGCCGAATATCCATGAAACCCAATCCACTGAGAGAGATTGTTGTGTATGTTTCATTTCAATACTGATATTGAACGGTTTGCATCAGTGGCGACGATAATGTAGAAATGTCAGTTGTTAACCAATTTTCGAACAAAAATATTTAACGGATCAACAAGGCCTCAAAACAGTGGCGTAACTAGAATTGGTGTCAAGCTTTTTGCCGCCCCCCCCCCTTCCCGCAAGGAAAACAACTCTGCAATTGGCCAAAAATGCCCTTTCTATTTATATTTTCAGCTAAATAACATGCCGCCAGCAGCGAACCTCCCCCCCCCCCCCAACTTCTTTTGGTTATAGTTAATGTTCTAAATTTAGACTTACTTCCTTGTAATTTAATAGGATATGCATAATGCATGAGAATCCGCAGAATTTTATTTTGCAAGCGGTGGGGGTGGATTTAGTTAATCCATGACTGTGAGACGAAGAGCTGGATTATAAGCCCATGTCTTTAAAAGCTAGAGGAGTCACATAATTAGACTACGATATGCAGCGAACCGAACGAAAATTCTATGCCTACCAGAAGGCTGTTCACAAAACAGATCATACAGAACCACCGACAGTATTGTTTGTAAATTATAAGGTCCAAAAGCAACAAAAGACACAAGAAAACATAGAATTTGAGGTAACCGAGATAAAAAAAAATGCAACAAAATACTTTTCAATGAAACATTAAACTTCGCAGTTAAAGCTTTAGTTTCCTGGTCTTGAAAGATGCAAACATGTCAGTCACTTCATTTAAACCAATATTCTTCACCTTTAAGTTATCACTTTGACTAGACCAGAAGGTCTGGACTGTTGCCATTGGTATTTTGAAAACAGCTCTAGAGATATGCCATGGAAAGCTCATCTCACATAAAGCCACAGACACACATTTAAATGTGGGATTGAGAGAAATTCCCCACCCAGCTCTGGTGGCATCCTGCTCTGACACCCTTTCCTAGCGGCGACCTACTCTGGTGGCACCCTGCTCTCGTTGCACCCTGCTCTGGTGGCGCCTTATTCTGGTAACACACTATACTTGTATTTATATGCGTTCAGTTATAGTGAAACCAACTTGAGAGCGAATCTATCAAATTCTCCCTTTGGCATTTGGTCCCGTCCCCCCCCCCCGGTTAGGGCGTTACCTGGTGCGTTCCGCACCCGCTATAGACACCACGGACACGAATAGCTCGAGTTTGTGACGCCCTGGACTATCCTTGATTTTGCCACCCCTCACTCACAAAAACATACATGTTACACATCAAACATAAGCCAGTAAGCCTCATTAAGCCGTGTAAATCACGTGTCAGTGGACCGAAAATGTCGCCCCCAAATGCGTGCCGCCCTGGGCGATCGCATCTTCTGTTTCCAGTGCAATATAATGTTATTTTAAATTATATTACACATTTAATGCTATCTTACTACAGTTTCGCCTAGACGTAAGAAGTTTCATGATTTCTTTCAATTGTTGTTTTATTGGGCCCTATCTTGTGTCATGCCTTTGGGGAACAATTATTTCAAAAGAAAATCCAATTCATTATTTGTAAATTCTGAAACGAAAGTCATTATAACTTTTTATTCAACACACAATATGGCTGCCGCCTTGAGACAGCAAGCAAAGGTTACTATGCCTGTCTCACGGGCACTTTTATTTGACATCGGTCGGAGGTATGATTCTAAATTAACAAGCTTAAAATCAAGGCTATCGGTTTATTTGCTCTGATTTTTTTTTTCAATTTCTAATAGATTCAACTCAGTCTTAATGACTTAGTATTAAAGCCTACTTAACTTACTACTTAGACTTAGAGTTAGATATGGACTGTGTCAGTCAAGTCTCTACACAAAAACTGGTCAGTCAAACTCTACAAACAATAATTATAAATAAATAAACAATGACAAAGTCACGAAATTTACTTTTCAGCACATGACTGAGTATTTTTTAGTTCAATTTTTTAAATTCTTACATAAAATAAAATTATTAAAATACTGATCAAAGTAAGAATGCTTGATTGATTGATGATTGATTGTGATTGAGGCATAATATAGGTCTCATCTATAAATTATTGATGTAAAGATTGAAGTAAGTATTATATAATAAAACTGTAGTGACTGTAGTTGTAGTGTTTCTTAAATGATAAATTTTGTTTAAATTGTTAAAAAACGAGATACTATATTGTAACTGATACCCTGCAACGCCTCCCCTGTATAACAACAGAAAGGAGTAGATATCTGATTTTCCATCACTCCAAGTGCCCAAATGATTGCTCTGCTGATGTACTTAACATAAATTATTGCTATCTGTCCAGCTGTCCCATTCTTTAGCTTTTGTGATCTACCCCCTTTTCCATGTTACAACTTCCCTTGCAATTTCCCTAAAAACTGAATCAATATGAATAAAATGTCATTTAAAAATATTTTTCACCCTGAAATATTTTATTTTTTTACAAGCATAATGATTTCTAAAGCTCTTTCAGGCTGCATGTGGCCCACAGGTTGGACAGCACTGTGTTAGAGCAAACTTAAGATTTATGAAAATGAAACTAATATCAACTTGCTTTAGAAGTTACTGAGCTTTCAATTTGAAACTCTCAAAGTACATTGTCTTGACTATTCGAGCTTGCATGGTCGATGGATTATTAATTGATATTTCAATCACATTTTACATACCAAAGTTACTTTTAATGGGCAAATATAATTTTTTGGATAAATTTTTTAAATATCAATTTTAAGCGTAAATTTAGATTTTTAATTATAAAAAATTAGCCCCAGCATCGTGTTTCTTTTTTTTTTGTTGATGACGCCATTTTCATCCACCATATTGCCAATGCTGTGAAACTTCACAGAAGGCTGGTTGCACTCAGTGTGACAAATAGGTTCCAAATTTATCTTCCAACGTTGATACTAGCCTGATAGAAACAAGAAGAAGACATGACTGCTGATGATTTTGTATATTTTCGCCAGATCGAAAGTTCGCTATCAGTGGTAAGATTTTTTTCTTTGTTATGCCGGGTGAAAACGCACTCAAATTTTATGGAATTAGTGGAAAAAACTTTGTTTACATTGATTCAGTTTAATAGTGCACTTCATCCTTGTTGAAATTAAGTATTTAAACTTATTTATTGTAATTTATTATTCCACTATATCAAGTGTATATTTTATTAATTTTTTTTTCATAGGCATAGACTAGTTGTTTGAAATTTCATTTGTTTAAATTGGATGCTCTTAGAAGAGGAAACAACTTTTAGGTCTATATATTATTCTGGATTAAAAACAGCTCTTAATTTTGAATTTTTAATATTTTTAATTGAATAATGTACTTAGTTTTGTTCAGTTTTTTTTTTAAAAATTATAAGACCTAAGCCTATATGTAATGCTTATATTTTATTATAATTTCACAGTATCAGAGTGGTGACTAGGGTATTGGACAACCCAATCATCATGACAATGCAATTCCTGACACAAGACCTGCGCTAACTATTGAAACCGGTTTAAAGCAAGACAAGATAAGAAGTACATTCACCTTTATCACTTTTCAAATTTAATTTATATCAACAAAGCTGGAGATGCTTTGTAAATGTAAACAATTGCAGCTGCAATGTATTGCAGCTGATAAACAAAATTTCTAACATTCATTGGACTCACATAACCTACAGGCCCCACTTGCGTATATGAATGAGTTTATTCACTGGATTATGGAATTCATAAATTGTTTTAGGCCAATATGCTTACCTATAACTATATAGTAAGTTACTATGAGAAAAAAACATAGGTACAGTTAATTTCATCTGTATCTGATGAAAAGTAAGTGCATGCAAATATTTTACTGGAACAAGCAAAATAAATAATCAAGAGAAGCAGGAGAGAATAATTCATCACGAGAAGCAGAAGAGAATAATAGATACTCATTTCATAAATGTATCACAATGCTGGTATGAAAAACACAACTGTAAGTGCACTATTGGTCCTGGCAGATTCAATATCTAAACAGTTTAAGTTGTTCTTTTGTTATAGTAAGTTAGGTTAAATCAAATTACTGTGTCTAGTTGATGGGACTGTGATAAACTTAGTGGATAAAAGATATCTGCTCTGGAATAAATAGAAATAATGTGGACAACAATATTATTAGTAGAAGAGAACAACTGCGGCAAAGACTGGTAAGAGACTTATTCATTTTAATTAATTTTCTAGTGTTAGGGTTATAGTCATATTTATTTTAATCTGGAGAAAACAAAATGCTTGTCTGGAATAATTAAAAAGATCTTATAGCTTTATTCTTTTTGGCTCCTCAGTAGAATTAATCCGGCAGTGACAAACTTTGTTTGACAATCCTCATGTTTCTGCTGCAGCAATATGAATGATTATAACACAGCAATGGCATGCTGTTAACAGTGCAATGGCTACTTACAGTAAAGATATAATGTGAAAATCTTTATTAGGTTTATAAAATAGAGAAAAAATTTAGGTCTTAAAGAAATTGTTATATCCAGTTTTTTTGGAAAACAGAAATTGTCATATTTAATATGGATATGTTTATTTGTACTCAATGTGGTATATTTTTTATAAAAATCTGTAAAAATTATTTATCTCCACTTATATCATTTGCTAATAATAATAGTATTTCTCTCATGAAATACTTGCCTGGTTTTCTTTACATTTTTGTGAAAATTTAGCACACCTAAAAACCTAATCTTTTGGCCATAAATAAAAACCATAATATAGTGTGATCTCATAATTAGTTTCAAATAATAGATCATTCAAGTCTAAATCCAGTGATATATAACATGTTATTTTTGCTATGTTCTTCACTGAACTACCAGCCAGATTATAAAGGTACCTAATGAGGGAGAAAACAAATGGCCGAAAACCGAGAACATTTAAGAGTTGAAATGCAAGTTTTTTTGTCCATATTTTTACTATTCACTGCACACATACCTCCAAATTTTGTGACCCTATTCTGTTGTTTTCATTTTGCACTGTTAAATTATTACATCATAAAATTAAAATAAAGTCTTTAACACTTGTTGGTTGATGCTTTTATTTTAACATTCATATACAATATGTTTTGTTTTCTCTGTGAAATAATTGGATCATGGACTACTCATTAGTCTACTCTGAAAAGAGCAGAAGTCAAGCAAATAGTTCTAACTTGATAATAATGGGTAAATATATCAACCAGTGTATGTTATTCCCTTAGAATTAATTTCATTTTTACATAGATTTTGACCTTGTTGTTTTACAATTATGTAAATATAACCTTATTTGCCTATTAGCTGCTGGTAAACAAAATGTGAGTGCAAAATTGTATGTTATGCTGCAAAACCCTTCAATGACCTGCAGTCGCCCCTTCTCTAATGTAATCTCAATGGCAGAATTTTTTAACATATTGCTCACAGAAATTATAGACATTTATTATAACTTTGGTATTGTTTTACATTAAGTTGTCGTCTAATGACAACAGCGTGTTGTCTGCAAAAGTGCTGGATTTTAGAATTTACTGTGCTTGCATATATCATAAGAACAAATTGATCCCTCAGAAACCTTAATTATTCCTAGGACTCTACTGGCTCCATCAAGTAACTTCATAAAATAAATTTAGAATTAAAAAAAAGTTAAAGAATCTACATTTTTATTTTCTAAGATTATCAGAGACAAGAGCCTGGAGGCGTAATCCCAGTTTTGATTTCAGGATTTAAAATGTTGCTGATTCTGTTGTATTTTCAGGTATATTTCCATTGGTCGCCCTTGCTGTGGTAATACATGGCATATTTTTAGAAAGATTAAAAAGAAAAATGAGTTTATTCCAGTGACACCACCAATAGAATTGGATAAGTCTGTAAAGAAAGGTAAAAAAAAAAATATTTTTTTTGATATGCATTTTAAATATATATTTTAATGTCTATAAATAGTTTTTGTTCATTTTAGTGAAATTTTATAACTGTAAAATTATTTTACTTCAATTTTTTCCAATGTTTTTATAGGTGAAGTTATAAACATACCTGACAAGATAGAGAGGTAGGTAATTTTCTCTGTGGCTACAAATCCTTCAAGTGATCGTTTCATTTCAACCTCCAAATTGTGCTGTAAATAAAGTTACTTTATAATGTTTATATTATTTTTTACAGATCAAATTATATTGACTGTAAATAAAATTGATCATTAAAATTCTCCAGGATTTTAATTTAAATTTTTTGTTTTATTTGCTATTACTATTTAGGAGTCCAACGGCAATTCTTTCAGCACTGGCATCTACTGTCAGAAATGTAAGTATTGGCTTACTGGCTTTTTTAGTTTTACTTCTTAGTATCATTTTAATTTTTAAATAATAGAATTTAAAAAAAAAATCAAATGTCACTTTGTCTGACATATTTGAAGCATTTGTATAAGAATTACAAGAACATTTTAATTAAAAATTAATTCACATATCATCATCTTTTTTTTTTTGCCCTTAGGATTTGAATCAACCCATGTATCTGTCTATAGACGACCCATATTTATATCTAAATAATGACAGAGCCAAGGTTAGTTCTTATAAAGAATATTAATTTTCATCCAAGTATTATTCATTTTTAACATTTAATCTTAAGTTCTTTTTTTTTTTTCTCTGACACCAAAGCATTCTTTTCATTTTTAGCATCTTTATATATGTGTGTGGTTAATCAGTTGTAAGAGTACTTCAACTGAAGTCATTAAATTAAGCACATGACTTAAATTGGTAAATTTTATAATTTAAAAAATGTATAAAGTTGGTGCACAGAAACAAATTATCACTTGAAAGTAAGGAAAGATGTAATACTAAAAAGTCATAAATGTGTTACTTTTTATTTTATTTTTAAAAATCTTCTTTAGAAATTTGCCATGGCTTCTATGGATAGCGGTCGTAATGCTGCTAAGCTGATGCTCTCAGAATACAAAGAATACATGACACAGATGTGGGAAGAACCTCTTCCTGAGGTAATGTATACATCTATGCATCAGGCGCGTCTCACTTATTATGGACAATGTTAACACCCGGTTTAATTTCTTTGGAAGTTTTTAAAAAAAATTCCTAGTCCAGAAATGATAATTCAAGGTGTCATACTTTTAAAAATCCCAATAAATTTTACTTGTTTCTTAAAGTTACAGTTGAGTATGGTATTATTTTGTTAGCTCCTCACACGCTTGACTTTGAATTTGAAGACCATTGACGGTCAATTCTCCCTGTCTTGCAACCTCTCGTACAGCATTTACATAGGTTATCTTAATTTTGTGCATTTAGGTTTGGAGGGATATTAATAAGGGATACGTTCACAAGGATGCTAGTGAAGCAGCTCTTCTTGAGCGAATTTCTAAGAGACATGTAACGGAGGC
Organism: Lymnaea stagnalis; assembly: GCA_964033795.1. NCBI lineage: Eukaryota > Metazoa > Mollusca > Gastropoda > Lymnaeidae > Lymnaea > Lymnaea stagnalis. The sequence continues at coordinate 316,811 of CAXITT010000538.1, read as the reverse complement.
CATCCAGGTGTATACAGCAATGAAAGCAAAGGGTTAGCATTGAATTTTTAAAAATAAATATTGTATTTTTGATACCTTGTTTTGACAAAGTTAACACATTTTCCCATAGAAAAGAACTTACTTCATTTTAAAAACTTGTGTTTTGGTTCAAAATTTAAATCTTTTGTTTTAAAGTTTCTCTATTTATTTTTTTAGAGGAGTCTGAATTAATTGTTTGATGAATTTGTGTTTTTGTTCAACAGAGCCGCCACTCAGTCAAGAAGCTCAAGAAAAATTACTTGAGCTGCTTACAGTATTCAACTGTGAAGACCCAGAAACTCAAAGTGAATTGCATCTGTTCATTGAACCTCCCATGTTAACTACACACTCCCCTTTTCCACTCAGTACATGGAAGTTAGTGCAGCTTTTTTTTCTTCTTACTCATTTGGGAACAATCTTTATTCATCCAACCTAAATAAATCAGAAAGTATTTCTGTGTATTGGAAAAATATAAGTACAATTATAACTATTTTCTGTTTGATTTAATCACCCTTTGTTGTGCACTGTGTGTCAAATTTTTCAGTTTCAAATTTTGGCTTACATCATGTCAAGATAAAAAAATTTTCATCCGTGTTTGAAAGCACACAATCTCTCTGTTTACATGAGTAGCTGACACTATCTGCTTTATTCCGAAGTAGCAGTGAACGTTTGTGTGCAATTTGATTTTTTTTTTTTTGGCTGCTCACACAGTTATTGTTATATAGTAGTTTGATGGACATTCAGTTCCTATTTGTAAACACAGAGGCTGGCAAACCCAAATCTGCAGGGAAATCTTGGTTACGAATTTAGTTGTTGAAATGTGATGCTAGTAAAAGTGCATTCCCATAGTTTTTTTTTATGCATTGGGATTAGCTTTGTACCATATCAATCACTAACCCTAAGGCCTGCCAGTGAAAGTGAAAATAAAAGTAATTCATGAAAATAAGTGCCTTGACATATGCAAGATGCTCAACGATATTACCCAACATTCACTTGGATTTTGTTTCGAAGATTAAAAAAAAAAATGGGAATATGATCTTAAATTAGTATTTGGTTGTCATGTCCTGCAATCGTCTATCCCAAAAATCTTGAGCTGTTATGTTAATTACACAATCCTTGTTATAATAGAAAAGGCAACATGGCAGAACAAGTATTCAACTCACTACCAGAGAAAACATGCAAAGCTTATTGTTACATGCTCCGAGGAATGGCCAAAGTAAGAAATTCATTTCCAAAGTCTATTGTGCTTTTTACATTTACATCAGTGAGCTCTAATAAAAATTATTTGTCAAATGTTTTTGAGAATCACTCTTTCATATGATGAAGCTCTCCCTACCAGACTCTTAAAGAAAAATAATTTATTAGTTCATTGTGTGTTTTCTTTGCAGCACTACGATAAAGAAAGTGCACTGAACCTGTATAATGAAATGAAAGCTGCCAAAATGACAGGTAAAGATGCTTGCTCTGTTTCATGCTACAATCATTATAACCAGTGTTATCGATAGCTTATGCCCTTCAATACAACCAACTGTTGTTTGTTTACTCAGGGTATCATGATGATATTCTTCTTAGATTTTGAAAATTAAAACCCTTTTCTTCCCTCTGTTACTTTGTTTAACTACTTTAAATTATAGATCATGACCTTGCAGGTCATCCCCCCTTTAACCTCTGATCAGTCACCTCCCTTCTAAACAAACCCCCCCCCCCCCCCAAAAAAAAAC